>VZTY01029649.1:2800-47585 GCA_013400935.1 Turnix velox | reverse complement strand
CTTGTACTCATTCAGTCTAAGGAGGCACTCTCGGACTTGTTCTGCCCTTACAGTGGGGAGGGATTTACCTCCTTGGTCCCCACATAGAGGTTTGGGGATGCAGGGCTTAGGGACATGGATAAGACTAGTATCCTGGCCACCAGTAAAGACCGACGTGAAGATATAAGAATTTAAGCAGACAAAATGAAAATACTTATCTGGCACATTTTGATTTTTGTGTACAGGGTAACTATCCACTAGAACAAATTGTGAAGGAGAGGGTAAATTTCCCATATCTCCATTACAATGAAGCCAGACTGAATACTTCTGTGGAAAATCCCAGCCAGCAGGTCAAAGTTGTGGGCTTGAAACAAAAATTACCCTACATAATCTACCCTAATAATTTCTGTCTTTAAAATCAATCCCTTCTTCCCAAACTAATTTATGTACAGTGAAAGATGCAAAAATGAGGGTGGAAAATATTTTAATAATTTGGCTAAGTAGATAGATAAAAGTATGCACTTAAAAACTGAGAAAGCCTAAGGAAGTTTAATGAAAAACATGAGCACATAAGTGAAAGACTCAGTTTACATAGGTTTATAGAGATTAAAATTAATAAAAAGTCCCTCTAATAATTTGATCCCACTATTTTCTGTAGATAGTGCTCAACTCCACGTGATAACATCTTTTAGCTGTTGCTGTTGATCTTCTACCAGGTCAATACGTATTTGTAACATCATGTATTTGCATGATGGGGGGCCTACTTACAAAGCCTTTTTACTCCAGTTACAGGAGGCACTGTGCTTGCACGCTCTCATCTTTCTGTGGACTTCAACCATCTACTGAAAAAAAAGCATGGTGAGTTGTAAGGGATCCAGGAGACTCTTGGAATTTAATCCATAAATTTTCCCCACCACTTTCCTCTGCATTTCTTTATCTAACTGCCTACAGAGACCCTATCTAAAAAATTCAAATGATCATGTCACCGGTGATGTTATACTTTTACTTCTCTGACACCTCCAAATAATTTTCTTGTTTTTTTCCACAGGTTCTGGAGTCCATCCCTTCAGTTTCTTCCCTTGCTCCTTTCTCTTCCTCACTCCCTACTTTGGCTCCTTTTTAAAATGTTATCTTCTGTCTTGATGTCTTTCCCTTTCTCCACAGATATATTTTAAGATGTTTCCAGTATTTTTGGTTGGAAAACATTTGAAAATATAGTTGTGTTTTTATTAATGGAGGGTCATAAAATATTCAAAATTATGCCTTGATAATATGGCAGCAAAGAACACCTGGGTTGTCATCACTGATGGAAAACCATCTCTTCAGTCCTAATGAAAAAGACATAGAGCAGGTGCCTGGAATCACAGCTCTGTCTCATGTTAATTAGATGGTACTATTGCCTTTAAATAAGCTAATCAGCTCCTCCAGGAAGGAATGAAAGCATATTTCTTTGTAGTTAAGATATTTACAAATTGTGTACCTCCCTATGGCAGCAGTTTACAGATTTGCCGACAGTTACACAGAAAATGAGAGACTGTGTCTGCTTCAAAATGTCCTAACTAACCTGTGTGAGCAACCTATAATGACACCAAGGCTATTTAAGTTTAGGGCAGAGCTTCGTACTAGATGGCAGATAGTAATACCTTTTAACAGTACCGCAATGCAGAAAATTCAGTCACCACCTAAATCACGTGAGACATTTCTCCCAACAGTAGTATTCTGGTGATCGCACGTGTAGCTATTTTTAAAGAAAATGTAGGACAATGTACTGGATTTCACTTCTGTGTTCCGAAAAACCCTCCTGTTAAGCAGCTTCCCAATATCTTACCATCTAACCTGTAGGCATGAAGAGCTTACTAAACATAACTGAGACAAAATTTGTGCTAATCAAAGGGAGAAAACAAAGCCAAAGAGCTACGGATGCCCAGAAGCTCTTCATATCAGACTGGCAAGCAGGCCTAATTCTTGATTTTTCCTTCGATGCCGTTGATACTCCATCATAATACTCGATCATCTCATTCCTCAGACACTGGCAGATCTCATGTATTTCTTACTGTCATCATTTGTCCCAGCCTCAGCTGTCAGTTTGTAGTTGAGTACTTTTCATCTCTCAGATGTTATCTTTAATATTATCAGTTATCTATGTTGTATGTTTACATTTATGCTGTTTTTTCCGCATATATTAAATATATACAATGGAAGATGCCATAGCTTTCTTGTTTGATCACACTGCAGCATTTACTGTAAGTGCTTTAACTAGTCTTTGGAGTCATTGGATCATAAGGGTAATAGGACAAAAGCCTTGTTCAATCTCCTATCAGCCAGTGACTGCGCAGGACAGTGTTTCCTACCTGTCCTATTTATTTCCACAGTCATGTTGGAAACCATAGGCTGTACTATCTGAACAGTCATTTCATTGGGTTGGGAGTACTCATGACTGATTTTCTTGTTCTAAAATAATAAGCCAAGCATTTGCTTGCAGAAGGAGATCATTCAATACCTATTTTGGGATGCCATGTGTTGAAGACAGAACACTAACTCCATTTAGCAATGGCAGAATGGGCTGACGTGTCAGGGAGACACTAAAGTTTTGGAAAGTGGATAAAAAAATCCTTGAAGGGTGTTTATGTGGAAAAAAAACAAAACTCAAATCAAACAAACAAAAAAGGCCAAGCGAACAGACAAGATATCCTTCATCTATCTTGTATAATTGGACAGGTGAGGGCTTTTGAAACCATAAAGATCTTGTGCAGAAATTGTGTGCTGCATTGCACTAATCCAGCAAACTTGGAAATCCTAAGAATTTTTTTTCCCAGGAGTTTTATGTGATTTCTGAAATAATGCTTATTGCTAGTGACAAATGGTCAGGTTTTAACAAATTCTGTTGAATAAGATTGATATCAGGGTTTCTCAGCATTATTTCTTGCATCTTTATTTGTAGAACAGATCTGAAAAAATATAGGGATTTACTCAGCGACACAGATTACTTTTTCTGAAGGATTTATCTTAATTCTGTATCATACACTCTGTATGATTTTCTTTGCAATTAACATTTCTGGATTATATGAGATTTCAAATCAATTTCTGCAAATGAAATATCTAAAATAGGAGTTAAATGTTCTTCCAAATGGTTTAAGATTATAATCTACATTGCACTGCATATTTACAAAATAACTTCATGGCAAACACAAGTAGTAGTAGGCTCTTCTCAGGTGGTGTGTAATTTTCTTTTCTCTCTGTCAGAGCACAAGAGATGCATGAAACAAAACTTGTACTTGGTGATAGTCCTAAATCATATTTGAACTTGTTTGCCGGAGTGGTGACTGGCTTAGTGAGAACATTAAATGTGATTACTATGATGTGTAAAAGTGTTGTCTTTGTTTTCTGTAATACTTAGCTGTCTTTTTTTTTTTTCTCATGACTGTTGCAAAGCTGTGCTCTCACAAAACAGTTATTTTAGATGAGCAGTTACAGCTGTTCCACCTATGCAGGACTGTACAGCATGTTCTCGAGGATTTTCTGCACATTTGTGCTCCATGCATTTGAATCCTTTTATCATATATGGTATCTTCTGAGAGTGAACTTGGTGTAACATCCTTGTATCCTTGTCACCAGTTTCCTTGATGTCTGTGTTCATCAGGGGCTGACGCAGCCATCATCATATCATCATTCAGCTGTTTGATGTCTCTGCAAGTCTTTCTTTGTTCTTCTGTTATCACATGCCCTAAATCAGTTTATTGCAAGAGGTAAGTGGATAATCTTTTAGTGACTGGATGGTGTTCGAAGTTGCTCCATTCAGCTGATTGATATGTAATCTGGTTTGCTGGGATCTGTCCTTGCTCTTGTCAAAAAATGTTTTTATCATTTTTTGTTGCAGTATATTATCTAGTGTGCAGATAGGATGATGTTTCTTTGTGTAAGCCTGATATTCTCTTCTGAATGCTTAATACAGAATTTATTACAGAATATCTTACCTGCCATTTCTCTTCCTAATTCTGATGTAACTGTTGACTTGTGCTTGACTTTGTGGTATCTTTATAATACCATTTTTTGGAATTCTTATAAGAGTTACTTCATTATTTTCTTCTTATGCTGCTTTCAGCAGGAGCACTAAACACAAGCACATGAGTCTTGATATTTCCAAACTCAACACTTTTTTCCCCCTTCAGCTTTGTTACATATTATATCTGTTCTTCTTCTCGCTGTAGATGGAAAAAGGAATTGATTTTTGTGAAATACTGTACTTTGTTGGATTATAGTAGTCTGTAAGTACTAGGATTTCATTCTAAGTGGAATATTTTCAGTTGGTTTCTAATAACATGAGTAAATAGTTCCAGGACTTCCTTGCCCACTGTGTGCAATAATAGAGGTACTTGCAGGACATCTGCTCTCTTATCTTCCCCCAAGACATTCACATGGATGTGGAACCTTGTCTATTATTTCCAGACCTCAGCAAGTTCACTGAGAAAAACATAAGATTTTTTTCTGGGTGCTCTTCATTTTTTCTTTTGACTTTCTTATACTGACAAGGCTTCAAATAAAACAGCAAATCCTTGCTTTGCACGGACTTTGGTCTGTGACAACATGTTATGTTGTCCTTTTTATATATCAGGAAGCCAGATCGTAACTAAGGATATTAAATTTGAAGTAGAGCTCATTGCATTAGGCACTGAGTATAGTAGCTACAATAGGCACACCTAGCCCAAGATCCCTGCACTGCATCAACAAAGCAGTGGCCAACAGGTCAAAAGAGGTGATTCTGTCCCTTTACTCCGCTTTCGTGAGACTTCACCTGGAGTGCTGCATCCAGCTCTGGAGCCCTCAGCATTAGAAGCTCATGGCACTATTGGAGGGGATCCAGAGGAAGGCCACGAGGATGATGTGAGGGCTGGAGCACCTCTCCTATGGGGACAGGCTGTGTGAGCTGGGGCTCACCAGCCTTGAAAAGAGAAGGCTGCAGGGTGATCTCATAGCAGCCTACCAGTACCTAAAGGGGGCCTACAGGAAAGCTGGAGAAAGACTATATGTCAGAGTTAGTAGCGATAGGATGAGGGGCAGTGGCTTTAAACTAGAGCAGGGCAGGTTTAGGTTAGATATTAGGAAAAAGTTTTTCACCATGAGGCTGGTGAGGCACAGTAATAGGTTTCTCCAAAGAGGTTGTGGAGGCCCCATCCTTGGATGCATTCAAGGCCAAGCTTGATGAGGCTCTGAACAACTTGTTGTAGTGCAGGAAGCCCCTACTCCCTGCAGGAGGGTTGGACTGGATGGCCTTTGAGGGTCCCTTCCAACCCTATGATTTTATGAATTTAAAACAAAATTTGAAGTAACATCTGGAATTATGTGTTCTTTAAATTCAAGTCTAGCATCCTTATATCTAAAGATGCCTTTTGTGTGTGAGATGTTTGTGACTTACCATATAGAAGATAATTAGAATACTCTTGTATCATTATAAGGATGTTCTAAAGATATCTGTGCACGTCTTTAGTGATGAATTCTACATCATGTGAAGCTTTGTGACATCGTTAAGTTCAACTTGTTGTTAAAGAACATATTTTTCCAGTGGGAAGATATTCTGTGATAATCTACCAATGTACTAGATAGGTTTAGTTATTTTTGCTTATATTTATACAGACTTAAAATCCTCCTAAAAGAAAACCAACAGGCAAATGGAAGACAGGAAATCATCAAACAGCCTGTGAATCTTCTTCCAAGGGTGGTATTTAGGGTATAATTTTATTCCATTTATTTCTTCTTTTCTCTATGAGTCATAAAAAAAGTGGCATAAAGAGAAAAATTCCCACACAATCTAAGCTACTGAAGCAAAAACTATTTAACAAAAGCAATACCTCTATTGTTGCTTTGATATGGATCTATATCTCCATCTTCTGATATTTCTTTCCATGTGAGCCTTTGGTCTCCAGCACATTCTAGAGTAAAATTGCTGACTTTATACTTTGCTATACATATGGGAGAAAATTATTAGCTATTTCAGGCTTTTCTTAGTCTTTTACACTGCAGTCACTCTGAAGAGACTCTTTTTCCAGTATGTCAATGTTCTTGTTGATGTGATGTCATTTTTTCTGGGCGGATTGACTTTTTTTAGGATTTATTTAACACATAATGCAATACCACATTACTTTGTTGTACAGTGTTGCCATTAAATGAGTTATAAAATCAAATTAATATACGAACATAAGAACAACATGCTGGTTCAGTTCAAAGTGGAGACAGGTAAGTATCCAGGAAGAGGACACTTGAAGAAGAATAAGGAGGGGGACAAACTTATAGGGTAATAGTCTCTAAAACACTTCAACTATTATCAGGAATCAGAGGATTCTTAAGTCTCTTGCAGTTTCTTAGTGGCCTTCCATGAATGTCTAAGAAGCTGTCTAATCATCCTTTTACCTCAGAGAAATCATTTGCATCCACAAAATCTTTTGGGAAGAAATGCAGCAGTCTTACCTATCAAGAGAGGAACTACCTGCTCTCCCAAGAGAGAACATTTGAGATAGCAAAAATCTATCAGTATAAGTTTATCAGTATGCACTGGAAACTGAGTTATTAAAGGGCAGTGTAGGGGAAAGGTACCGAGCAGGATAACCATGAGCCAGCAATGTGCCCTTGTGGCCAAAAACGCCCAAGATGGCATCCTGGGCTGTATTAGAAGGGACGTGGTCAGTAGGTTGAGAGAGGTTCTCTCCCCCCTCTACTCTGCTCCGGTGAGACCATATCTGGAATATTCAGTTCTGGTCTCCTCCATTCAAGAAGGACAGGGAACTGCTTGAGAGAGTCCAGTGCAGAGCAACAAAGATGATTAAGGGATTGGAGCATCTTCCTTATGAGGAGAGGCTGAGGGAACTGGGTCTATCTATCTAGGAGAAAAGGAGACTGGGGGGTGATCTCATTCATACTTCGAAATATGCAAAGGGTGAGTGTCAGAAGGATGCAGCCAGGCTCTTCTCAGTGACATCCAATGATAGAGGTCAGGGCAGTGGGTGCAAGCTGGAACACAGGAGTTTCCACAGAAATATAAGAAAAAATGTTTTCATGGTGAGGGTGACAGAGCACTGGAACAGGCTGCCAGAGAGAATGTGGATTCTGTGATTCTGTGAAGACATTCAAAACCTGCCTGGATGTCTTCCTGTGTGACCTGGTCTAGGTGTTTCTGGTCTGGCAGGGAGACTGTACTAGATGACCTCTTGAGGTCCCTTCCAATCCCTGATATTCTGTGAAGAACACTGTATATTTAATTGGTTTTTTGGGGGGTTATTTTTTTGGGAGCTTTTTGGGGTTTTTTTTTGTTTAGTGCTAACTTAGCTGCTCCTTTTATATGATGGTTTATAATAACTCTAAAGCTTTGATTCTAGGTGTGACTGATCATCTGAAACCCCCTCATTTTATATGAGAATCTGTGATTGTTTTTCCCTGAGAGTATCAATTTACACCTGTCTGCACTGAATTTCATCTGCCTTTTGTATATCCAGTTACTCAGTTTGCAAGATCCTTCACAATCTGCCCTCATCCTTAGTATCTTGAATTACTTTGCATCATCAGAAACACAGCCTGTTCTCCAATGTCATTTCTGGGCTATTTGGGAAGTGCTGAATAGAACAGCACTGCAGTACTGATCTCCCGGCTCCACAGGAATTGACATTTCCCTCCTGTTTTGAATTTCTGGTCTCTTTTGTACATATTAGGATCCCCAGCACTATTGTGATGGCTGCTTGCTTCCTTAAGTTTGCAGCAAAGATAATTATGAAAAGTCTTTTGGAAATCCAGACAGCCCGTTCTAATCTATGGCATCTCTAATATTGTTGACCTTGTCAGAGTACAAGTATATTTCCAAGGCAGACTTAACAGAAGTATCTGGATTTAATTTTCACAAACACAGTCACAGAGACATGAAGCAACCTGTGCTTTCCTATGTTTTTTATTGATTTCCTTGATATGGAAATTTTTCTGTTCACTTTCTTGTTATTTGTTTAGATACTGGTTTTGCATTTTCTTTTAGAAGATTGTTATCATTACGGCTACTCTCTAATCTTTGCAGTTGAACTTTAAGTGATATGTTACATTTAGTGATACACTTATGTAACCATTCAGTTCAAATGAACTCTTATGTGAATAATACCTAGTTCTGGTGCATTACTGACATTAATTTTGTCTCTCTGTAAGCAGCCACATTAGTTCAAATTCAGATGTAGCCTCTTCTGAGTTCCTTCAATCCCAAAAGTTCTAGATGGGAATCTTCTCAGCTCCTTTTATGAGGAACATCAGTTTAAATTATATATTCAGATTCTGCAAAATTATTTTGTCCTCAATGCTGTTTATATCTCAATGTGTTCTATGTGTCAGTACCGAATCCCTATTTCACCTTTTGTTCCCAAAGGATTGCAAGAAGGTTATGAAAGGAGATTGATTAATTTTGCTAGCCAACTTCAGAATATTATTTTTTTTTGGTCTGCTTATTACAATAATTGTAAGTGTTTATCATCTGTAAGCTGTTAATGTGCACTTAGTTGATTTATTTTTTGTCTTGAGTTTTCTTCATAATCATATGATGTCTTATTTTTAGCACATGCAGAGGTTCCACGTGATCAGATGATCACAGGAGATTTTAAGTACAGCAAATATTAGGAAACTTCTGCTAAATTCACATGAACAGAAAGTATAAAGTGATTTTTCCACACAGTTGCATTTTTAAAGTATTTCAAAGTACTTAAAATATTTTTAATGCCTGCTAGTTAGGTTATGTTATACTGTTTTCAGATCAATCAATCTGAAGTATTCCAACTTAAGCTACTAACTAGGAATTTCTGAGAAAGATAACTGACATCACATTCACTATTTGTCTTGGTCCTCAAATGAACATGACTAGGAATTTTATCTGTGAAGGTTTATACATCTATCCATTTTTCAAACCATTATGATGAGTGTCCCACTTTTTATCTCTTCTTCCTTGACTACTTGATGTTAGCTTTCTGCTGGACATGACTGCCCACAGCAGGGCTTATGAAGGATATCAAGTGTGTATCCCTCATTGGCTGTAGTGCAAGATCTGCCATGTTAGTTGACACCGCCTTTGCATGATTTAGAAGGCATGATTTAGAAGGAGTGACTTTGCCTTGAAAGAGAATTTGAGCTCTACACGTGCATTCTTCCTAACAGTCTATAGAGGAGCAGCTGGGATAATAATGTTTTCAAACATTTTCTCTATAGACATCTATCAGTAACATAATGAAGTTACTGAGAAGTTGCTGTGTGACTCAGAGACTTAGTCTACCATTAATTTTCAGACTTTTAAACTGTGCTGACCTGAGACCAGTGTTACCTGCTACTGAGAAAACATGGATTATTAGCTATAATTTCTTTTTGATCTTCTTCCTACTGATGAATTATGATGCAATATGTTTATGGACTGTCCCTCATAATCTCAGAGAAATCAGCCTACCTAAATAACATGTTTTTGCTTAAGGCTTTGTTACCTTTTTTTATACACAATATAAGGGTAATCATATTCAGCAGAAGAATGCTAAATTCCATTTTGAGTGTATTTTGATAATATAGCATTTTCTATCAGTTTTTCTAAATCACTGCCATGATATCTAAGCATTTGTAGCTATAAAGAAATGGCCTATGTAAATGGAAGGATAAAGATCAGCAGCTAATCATTAGGGATCACCCAAACTGGATAGAATTCCTTGCTATTTCCACACCTTATCCTCTTCAGAGCTAGAGGGGCCTGGTCTTCACTAAGTGACAGGGAAGAGCACATTATTCTGGTTTGGGCTGTCATTGGCTCACAGCTTCTAGTACAAACGCCATGACTACATTTCAAATTTCCATTCCTTCCAAGCTATCTCCTGTACCATTCCACCAACGGGTATAATTTTATTCTTCTCTTTCTTAAGGGTTCATTTTGCATGTGTGTGACAGCTGCAGTACAAAGTACAAAGTACAGCATCTCTTCACCAGCCATCTGGTCAGATTTTTTCCCCCCCTCCATTACATGAGTCCTCTTCATTGTATAACTGCATTACAAATTAAATGTCTATGTATATTGTTTTTCCTGACAGAATTCTGATTCTATTCCAGGCATTAATTTTGTGATTAGACAACTGGCTAGCGAAGGAAATAGTAATAGGCTCAACTTACATTGCTCCACGTTGGCCATGATACTCCCTCTGAAGCTGAGGAAGTAATTTCATCACATTAGTGATTTCTGAATATCTAAGGTAATATAAATCCTATATATATCCTCTGAAAGAAAACCATGTTCTAAAACATGATTCAGAGTACAGTTACAACTGATTGGACTCCAATAATTTTTAAGAAATAAACAAAGAGGTGGTTTTAAAATAAAGAAGACAGATAGAAATTATTTAGTTCATATATTCACACTTAAATGGTGTCAAGCTTACCCTCAGATGATACATGAGGGTGCAGTTGCAAAGGAGGCAGAGAAACAGCATTTGAAGCCCTGCTTAAGATCTTTCTACTTTACTCCCCAAATCCTTCAAAGAACAAAGAGCCCAAAATATAGCATAAATATCTGCAAAATAGTCATACCTAAACCAGAAAAAGATCTCCTGGGTTTATCCCAAATTTGTACTACATAGTTTCATGCAGACTGAATATTAGGAATAATTTTTACACTGAGTGAGTCATTAAACATTGGAACGAACTGCCCAGATAAGTGGTTGAGGCACCACCCCTGGCAGTATTTTAGAGACATAGACCTTAGAGACATGGTTTAATGATAGCCCTTGTCAAAGTCAGGCTGATGGCTGGACTTAGATGATATGAAAGATACTTTCCTCTCCGGGTGATTCTATGATTCTATTCTATGTTACTGTGTTACAGACATTATTCTTGGAATAAGGCATCAGGTTTCTATGAAAGTTATACATAATAAAAAACAAAGGAAGATCATTTTGAAACTCACATAAATTTATTTTGAGCATTTCTTATTTGAATCAAGCCATGGTTCAGAAATAAAATCTCAGATCAAGCCAAAAACATAGCTCAACATATTTTCATGTTTACTTGAGAGGCATATGAATAAAAAGTTCATCTTTTTGAAATTATTTGGATGTTATCAGTGACCTTTGCCTTCTACCTGTTAGAGTGTATGTAGCATTATCTTCAGACCAACTGCACCCCAGGTACCTAAATGCAATTTGTGCACATGCATACATTGGAGAAAATTAAATACCATATGGTGCTGAGCCAGTCACAATTTGTACTGCTTGAAAATAGCACACTTTTGAAGCCTGATGACAAATTTTATGGGTTTTGTCTTTCACTAATTTATGGAAAAACAGCTCTTAACCATCAGAAGTACTACCTGAACTATGCATATAAAAATTCACTGCAAGAATTATTTCTAAGTAAATAACTGTCTATAAAAGATAGAAGACCTATAAAAAAAGATTTTCTTTGCTTAAAATAGATAGAACTTTTTTTTTTCATTTGCTGCTCTGTCTAGGTGATGATGTTTTTTTACTGATCACAAACATCTGAGACAAAGAAGGTAAATTGAGCTGTTCCTGCTACCCCTCAGCCACAGTAACGTCACTGTGCATCAGAGGGATTCACGTTGAAGTGAGTAACTTTTGGCACAATTTCAAGATAGTCTTTATACTGGTCAGCCAATGCTGCTAGTTGGTGTCAGCCTGTGGTTTTCTTTATATTGATAGTAAAATATTGAACAATAGTGAAGCAGAGTTGTTTTGTAAACCAATAAAGCATCCTTGGCCATTTGTATACACTTACAGAGTAAACTTTAATGCTTAGCTGAGCAATGACTTTTATTTTTGTTGCGCTTGAAAGCTGTAAATTATTGAAGCAGCAAATAAAGCATTTAATCTTTGTATTCTCATAGCACATCCCTATCTGAGATTGGAGGCTCCTTGCATGAGATACTGGCACATGTGATAAGAAAACCTATAGAGATATTTGGTATCTTCTGAGACAAACACAATGCTCTTACAGCTTAGTGGTATTTCTCCCTGACCTGAGTCAGCTGTTGCAGGAGTAGGGGATTAGATATGCAGGTAGGAGCAAAAGAAGGCAAGTGTTACTATTCTTAATTAATACATAGCACTGTAGTGCAGTGTTTAATTGGTTATTTTGTCCATGAGCATCCAAGAAGCCCCCTCAAGGCTGTGAATGGTTTCCTGAGACACATCTTGTATTCAGCAGGACCATCCTTCTTTTGGTGCAAACAGGCCAAAGATCCAAAAATTGATTCAGAAGGTGGAGAAAATGTGAGTTTTCTCCCTCCTCATCTCTAGTGTTGATAAGAACTTGTTTCATTTCTCCGTCTTATGGCACTATATGTCAATGCAGGATAGTCCATGCTTAGTGTTATAAATGCTGCTTGTTCTTTCCTTCCTCATCTTTATATGACAAATATAGAATACACTGTTATAAAAATGAGTTGATTTTTAAAAAATATTTCTCATCTCCAAATGCATATATGTATGTCTGATTAGAGTATTCACTTTTGCTTTTCCATGGACTCTGTTAATGTTTGCCTTATTTTCAGAGGAAAACAAAGAAAAAATTCTTTGTTAATGGTGTAAGTACTGTAATTTGTATTATCAGAAGTATTGGTTGTTTTTTTTTGTTTTGGACCATTCTAATTAAAATAATTGTATACATTAATTAAAAGTACAAGCTGTGGTTAACAAACATAAGGACTTTTATTGTAAACAAAGCATTCACTTTTTTTTTACTGAGACTTTTTGTTTAAGTAATTACATTTTATATACAAAAATTTTATTCACCAATTTTATGGAATAATCCACAGAACAATGTTTAAGACAACTTTCAGGAAGCTACTTTAAATAAGATCCATGTCTTCTGATGAGGAATATGTAAAATACATTCTTTGAAGCTATACATTTGTGCAGTTGGATGTTATTACTCTACCACATGTATATTGCTGCTTGTTAGGTCTAGGAAATGTCCCTCACTACCTGTTTTAAAAGTCAGATTGAGGCTCTGCTTTTTCACACAGATTTTATCTGAACTTCCTTGAATCCTTTGAAAGCATTCTGTGCCTTGTAAAAAGAATTTTGGAAATAGGATGGTTTGGCAACTCTTCAAGCAGTCTATGTGTCTGAGAAAGCACAGGCATACGTCATTGCAAATCTGCCAGGGCCACATTTAATTAAAAGCCTTGGAGATATAGGTAATGTAAATTGTGAAAAAGAAAAGGAAAAGAAAAAAGTTAGCTTTGTAAAAAGTGTCAAAACAATGATCGGGGATCTGGGATTACTGAATAATGAACTATGTGTCCATGTCAGTAGGAGCTTGTTCCTGCCTGTGATTTTCTTGCAGCACACAGCTATAGAGAGAGGAGCCTGAATTCTCTAGGGACCTCACTTTCCACTATTGTAGGTTCCTATGTAGATAAACAGTTGCATCTGTATGTGCTTAGGATGTTCTATAGCTTAACAAAGATATTTGGTGTAGTATTTACCTCACAAGTGAGGCTCATCAGCCTTTCTGGTCAGGCATAAGTTGTTTTTCTCAACTGAGGACCTAGATACAAAGCTTGAGCATATGCTCTTTCTCCCCAGACCTGCACAAAGAGTAAACAAAAAAGGAGAGAATAAGGATGCATTTTCATAAACTGTTTAGAGGTTATGAATTGTGGTAAGACTTGGAATCAGGTTTTCTTTATTCTCATTTATTCTCCTTCTTACTTGTGAATTTCTAAGTTAATTAGTCACTAGATAATTTTCATAGAATTTCTTTATTGTTTCAGTTTCTAAAAGATAGACTGGGACCTGTACTTGCTGGAAAATCTTTTATTTTCTTCCCTGATGGATGTTTCCCCAAGATTTGGGAGACAGAGAATGGCAAAAATTAATTGAGCCCTCGGAAGCTTCCTGAGATTACTACCCAATGAGCTACTACAAAAATTATCTGTAGTATTCATAGGAGACTGGCTTTGGTGTTCAAATTCATCAAGTAAAAGCTGAAAGAACCAGGATCTGGTGAGACAGCCACCACCCCACTTCTAGCAGCAATAATGCACTTATAAAAGGCATGAATCTGGACAGGGCAATCCAGACAATTCTTTCTAGAGACTCTTCAAGGGCATCTTTCCCATTTTTTCCAACCCAAATACAGCAAGATTAACAATCAATAAATGGTATCAACATAAAAGGGAACTGTAAACAAAATAATAATTCATTGTGTACTTGATCTGAAGCACCACAGAGCAAGAGGAACATATAGACATATAATGGGACAGAAATTTCAAAGCAGTTAGTGGCTTTCATCTCTATTCCATGCTTTTTCCAAGTCCTGATACAGGACAAGGAAGAACTCAATTTATCTATAGAGCTAGGAAGTAATCTTTTAACACTTTAACAGGTCCATTTCCCAAACAGAGGGAGGTCTTAGAATTTGAAATTGTTGTACAGAAAAAATCCACAACCCAGCCCCCAAAAGTTCCTTATATCTACTTTCTTCTCTATTGCTGTGCTTGCCCTTTCAGCGTCCCTTTAGGTCTCATGGCTGAGCCTTACAGCTTTTCTTGAGAAAAATTCCAGGTGATGGTGAGTTTTTAATGATTTGTCAGTATCTGAAGGTCTTTGCGAAGAAAAGATATTTGCCAAGCCGACATCAGCAGTGAAAGTGTCTGTCTTCTTTCTATAGTCCTGAGACCTGTTCGTGTCTAATTTTTAAACTTGTATCATGTAGCTGCGTTTTGGGTGCTCCAAGCTGAATTGGAGCACAGCCCCCCCAGGCTCAACCTTCCCCAGGAACTCCTCTTTCTTGGGCAGTAACCCCCTGGCTTTGCTAGACCCTTCCCAAGGGGGCACTGTCCTCGAGTTCAGGCAGGGGAGGCAACCAGCACTTGGTATGGGGCAGGAGCAGAAACCAGCTCAGCCCAGCTCTGGCCAAGGTGAGCTCAGCTCAGCCTCGAGACCTGTGCTCTCAAGTGTATGTAGAGCCCATGTCCCTTTTCTAGGAATGACAGAAATCTTCTTTATCTAGCAAAACTGAGCTTCAAATCCAGGAACTAATTTTAGATTTCTCCTCTGTTGTGTTTGTCTTCTGTTGCTCCATGTCTTCATTCTCTAAGTGATCAAGAGCTCAACAGAAACGCATAATAATACAGTGTGCAAGGGCATGAGGAAATATTTTCTTCAGTATTTAATTTATATGTTTTTTTAGTCTAGATAGCAATGTCTTGCTACCTTCATGTAGTGAGGTATTAGATTTGCCTATTTATGCTGTATTGTCAGTAACTTCCTGGATGCTAACAGAAAAGTTTTAAGAAGTTCTAGATGGATTCTTTTTTCAAATTAGTTGGTGTCCTACATATTTTTCTATTGGTATTTAATTCAGTTTTGTGCACCTCTCTGCCCTGATGCTGTAAAGAATTGTCCTCACATGGACTGTGGACCTGATTTGCCTCTTCTGTGCTCTGTACCGACTCTGACAAAGCCCTGCAAAGTGATGTAGCTCACTCTTTTTTTATATCTTCTGCTAAATTGCTTTGGCTTATCTATTTGCCACTGTGTCTTTGGCTTCATTTACTCTTAGCTGAGCTCATGCCTTGCCCAATTTTGTTTTTCCTGTTGCCTCCCTGACTTTCTGGTTTCAAATTAAAATGACAGATTAGTATTTTATTGCATTTATTCAGCCAGTTCCTGTCTACAAACTTTTCCTCATATAACCAGAATAGAAAAACCTGCTCTTTAGCTTCTTGTTTGTCACTGAGTTTTTTCTGCTGTTTTGTACATTCTCGCTAAAACAAACAAACTCAAAGCTTTTCATCTAGCTTTATTGGTATGATTACATCTCCAGCCATTTAGTCACAAATAATACCTGTAATTAGAATTGGCCATCTTCCTTTGGCTTGTGCTTTTAATTTCAGAGTGTGATGTCCTTTGCTGAGGCCCTGTGTCCACCTAAAGTGGTAGGTGAGATGATAACTAGAAGCCAGCTGAATGTTAGCATTACTCGAGGGAGTGAAAGACATACAGTCTCAGTGGTTTTGTACTGGTGTAATTGCATTTGCCACATGCAGTGATAGTTGCAGTAGTGAGAAGAACTTTCTAATGCACAGGGGAGAAATTTCATGCTGTCACAAGGAGGAATGGAAGGTGACAAGCAGGGCAGGAAAAGAAGCTACAGCCAAATTGGAAACATGATACCCTTTTAAAATGTTACCAGAAATGCCAGTCAAATAATGTGCCAAAGGGTTAACAAACAATCATATATTCAACTGATGCCTCAGTGGCTGTGAACATTGTTGGCAGAAAAGTCAATGCTTTCCATTGAAGTGAAAGACAGGGGGGAAAAAAGTGATTTCTAATCCCCGTATAGCTCTTAAGATTTGAATGAACTCTATTTCTTGTTTCCCTCCACTAAGCTTTTATTTTCTGAATACGAATGTGAGGTTGCTTACTAAGCCTTCATTTCAAAGAGTCTAGTGCCTGGGTCTCCTGAGACATGTTTTCTTAGAGGCATACTTGCAGCAGATTAAGCCACTCAGATCTGAATTTGGTGACCTTACACTGTTTGTCATCTTCGATATTCTTCATTCAGAAACTGTGATATTTCCCATGCATTCATTCCCTGGTCTAAATATTGTCCCCTTGGTAATCTGCATGGCACTGATGAAAGCAGTAGACTGAGTTGACAGCACAGTTTGTATCCTGGTTAAAAATACAGTTCTATATTGCTCAAGGTCAGCATAGTCCTTCTGAAAGATTTTCAAGAGAGAACAAGTGTCACCTGACAGAGAATATGAAGGCAGGTCATTTGCTGGAGTACACATTTTTAGAAGCTTGGGTATGAAAGTCTTAACCTCATTCCATAAATTACAATGCAGTATGTCCTCTATGTTATAAAGTTACAGCTTTTATGTGAGGTCAATATTTCTGCAAGGTTTTACAGTGAAACAAGACTTTGAAGAGCAATTTTATTTAGCTTTTTTTTTTTAATTTAAAAAATAAAGGCATAAAGTAGTTAGCCTGATGTAGGTAAATGCTTATGCACTGCAGATTGAGCCAGTAGATATTGTAGGCATTTTAAAATTCTTGTAAAGTAATAGTTTACCCTGCACTTGGAGCTATAATAATAAGAAAAAGTAGCAATTATAATAATGCCTGTGGAAAGGCAATCTTTTCAGCATTAAACAAAAAAGAATCACTTCACTGTCATTATGAAGCTACTCACTAGAGTCATATAAAGACTGAGGTGTTACAAAAAGGAATTATAAAAATTGTGTTAGTAGTAGTCATAGTACAGTCTTTTCTGAAATCAGTTCTGAAAGAGAAGGTTAAGAAGTGATGAAAGAGTACATTTATTTTAAAAGTAATAATTCATTGAGGCTCTTTTACCTAGCAGGGAGGAATGTATTTTGTTCTTATGAAAATGAAAGCTCTCATGAAGAGAAAAGTTGAGACAGCATAATTCTAGAGAACCACCATTTTTCAGCCTTGATTGCTTTTTGATATGTTATCTTTGAACAGTGGCAAACAGGTTTAGATAGCTTTTGCAGTTCTTAATGGATTTGAATATGAAAGCCTAAAGATGCTGGTTTTGAGAAGAACTAATACTAAATGTTGTAAGATTACATTTAGCAAAATAACTTAAACTGCGGACGGCACAGAATGAGAATCTTCCTTAGGAAAACTCTTCCATTCTGTTGTGACACTATTTCCATTCTTGTCATGTGCAGTCTGTAAGGAGATGCGACTGATTTCCCTTCCTTGAACACAACACTAGTATGAAAGCACAATTGGCTGCTGTAGCAGAAACTCTTAAAAAATTAATCAAGCTCAGTGATGAATTAGCAAAGGTATATACCACCTAACCTGTAGGCACACAAAACTCAGGAAAAACAGCTGTTCTGACATTTCTAGGTGGGAATCCTGCCCTCCACAAACATATCTGATGCTCAGACATGGTCTCTTGGCTGCTAGCAGTCATCCCCATCTGTTGGGATGGCACTGTGCCCACACACAAGGTGGTATGTCAGCTTTGCTAGGGCATAGGTGCCAAGTAAATTCTGCTATTTACAGGGCTTTCTGTGTGCCGGTTCTTCAGTAGGAAGCCTCTGCTCTGTCTCAGCAAGGCTACCTCTCCACATGACTCCCCACACTTCATTACACCTGTTGACACTTTGTTGTCTAAGAATACTTAAATAGTACAAGCCAGAAACATTGGTATACAGGAATGGATTTAGGAATTCATTGCTACCTTATTTTTTTCCCCTTGATCCTATAATACAAAGCCTACCTTTTCATGAGGAAAAAAATTAAATTTGGTTTTTGGAGACAGATCACTTCCCTGCTCATCTTTCTAGTCAGGAGACAATATTGGAATAGTTAATGTCATCACTGTTAACACCTTCAATTAATTCTCTGTCTTCTCATTCTTCACCTGCTGCTTACCACAAAAAGAACGTATTCTAGTTATCAGCATGGACTCAGTTGAAAACCAAAACTAAACAAGATGGAAAATGGTTGCTGAAGCAAGGAAAGAGAAGCCTGGCTTTCTGTCTTATTGATTTGGGGTGAGAAAACTATTTACTGCAGTGGAATAATCCTTGTTTATCTCAGTGCATGAACTCCAGGGCAGAGAAAAGCCAGGCACTTTAATTTGGTATTGCACTTGGGCACATCTTCAAGCAGTCTATGTGTCTGAGAAAGCACAGGCATACCTTCCTAGACAATGAAGGACATAATCACCTAAAAGATGATAAAATTGTGAGACTGCAGAAACATGACTGTGCCTACTCAGTATAGTCCACATAGCTGACTGAGGGAAGAAGGGTGCTATGCCTGAGGAGACCTAAGTTGTTCTTAGTACTGTGTATTACTGAAATTATTTACTTTGATGAAAAGCTGAATGAACTGAACTGTCTTTTCAAAGGACAACTCTGTCTTTCAAAAGCAGTTCCTCTCACCTGCACAAAACTGTTTTTTCATAACAGTCAGAAACAGAATAATTTTTTTTATAGCGTGTAAATTTTAAATTTCACAGGATGTTTCCTGTGTTAATGATAAGACTTTAAGTAACCTTAGCAGCTGCTCACAATTTCTACTTGCCACAAAACCACCATGTTTTATGTATGATTCATCCCTCTGTGTTCCAGTCTTTTAAATTTCTGCAATTTGCGTTGAAAAACTCATATCATTTGAGTTTTCAGATGTTTTTATTTTTTTAATAAAAAATATGATTTATACATGTGTTTTAAATTTTTAAACATCCAATGCCCTAATTCGTCATAAAATATGTTTAAAGAGGTCTTCTAAAAACTAGAAATAATAAAAAATAGACTGAAATCTTCCAGAAACATACCTTTTCTTGATTATTTTTGTTTTGTCTAACCACTTACTGTTGTGCTAAATGTAAATTAAATAACTCAGAAATTTTTAATCCAGCAGAATGAAACATAAAATCTCTGCTTATTGCGTTTATTCCCTCTCTTTACATTTAGACTATCCCTGCTTTTTAAACATGAATCTTTTTGACTGCTGTATCTTAATTTCCCCCTCTTTTTTCATAATTGCCATTATATTTACTCTTATGCTTTATTTGCATCGTAGCAGGAGTATTCCAAGTCCTCATATTTCCCCTTTTTTTTCTCAGCTCACAGTAGTGTTTGGACATTTCTTTTTTTTCTTTCTTTGTCCTACTAAGTTATTCTCCAGCCCTGTAGCACTATATCATATTATTCTAACTACACAGTGTATCATTCTACCTTACCTGCCCTACCACTCCATCTCTTAGTGCCTTTGACAAATTATCACCATTATTTCCCTTCTAACTGTTCTTGCGTCATTCATCATCCATGACATTAAATAACTGCTCTTCTATCAAAATAATATACCTACATCATCTAACCAAGTGAATATTCAACCATTTTCTATTAAAGATGGCCTGAGACTGACTTATCTGTCCCACCTGGCTATTCCAAGATAAATGGATGAACAGAGCTGTTACTGCAAAAAATAGAAAAGATGTGATGAGATTTGGATTTCCAGTTAAAACATCTATAAAATGATTTAATTTTCCTGCAATTGACAATACATAGGTGCATTAAAAGAGAAAGCTTAATCATGGAAAATTTTGTCATTGATGGGATGTATTAAGAGCATTTAATTCAACACTTTTCATGTGAAAGACTTAACTTTCACCCTTTTATTTTTTGGGGTATATGTGTAAATTGTAGTAGTTCAATATGAGAAATGCTTGACATATTGTAGCCAAACCAGTTTACAAAATTGAACCATTTCCTTCAAGGGAAATCCATTCCCTGTATCTAAAATACAACTAGCTGAATTGGAATATTTCAATATTACTCATGATAATAGTTCATGTATCTGCAATTGAAGAAAATCCCTCCAGCTTTCCCTAAGCTAGAAATAAGTCATGAAGACCTTTCAAGCTGTATAAATTATAATTTTTATGCTTTTTTGTTATTACATTATTTCAAACATTTGTGATTGCATTCAGCACATATGATATACGTAACTTTTTTATTAAAAGAATTGCCAACACAATTGGAAATTCTAATTTTATAAATCAATATATTTGGAAATTGGTCAAACTGAGGACAGTAGACATTTATAACTTTTAATAAGAGAATGTGATTGAGAGTACTCAATGAAAAACCAGCGTTCTGTATTAAGAAAAAGTATTTCAGGCTAATATTTTAAAAAATGTACTGTACCAAGTGTTAGGTAAAAAAGGTTTTGTTTCTCTCAGAACTGATGGTCATGAAAATTTAATACTTTTCTATGTTTCTCTTATTGACATAGCATTCAACAGGCTTGGATGAAGAAGGGAAGTGGAACAACAAGCCTCACTAGTTCCGAATTAACAGAGGTAACTCCCAGCCAACAGTATAAATCGATTAACCTTGACTTCTGTTGGCTCAGGAGCGCAGCTTCAATGGAAATTTACCTTCTCAGGATGAATGTATAGTGACAGGATTCAGACATTCATGAGAGTTTACTCCATTCAAGCTAAGTTGAGTGTATTTTTCTATCTTTATAAAATGACAGAAAAGCTTGATTAGTTAATGAGAGAAACCCACCCCAAGAAGAAAACTTAAAATGTGGAACAGAACCACATACCATTTCTGCATCCCTAATTATAGGTTTATGCTATGAGCATGGTCTTTCTATAGGTTTTCAATTAATGGTTGTCTGCCCAAAGTAATTTAAATTCTTATAGTTTACAAAATATTTACATTATGTCTCTTATTTAGGCTTTTCATTCCACTGCTGGTTGTAATGGAAATGAGGCATTGTAACATTGACTTTCAGTTAGCTAAAGTCGTTTCCTGAGTGTATCTCTAACATTTAACCTGTCGGAGGATTAATGACCATTGCCAAGATTCAATACCTTACCTTTTCTCTATTCTGATTTCTGCCTGGCCAGTTTTTATATTTTACTGTATTTTAATGAAATTTATTCAATTAAAATACAAACTTTAAGCACTCCTTTTAAGTTTCATTGCCCATACACCCTCTTGAGTAGTCATTCACTATTAATTACTTTATGAACCTGAATGAACATTGCTTGTTTTCAATATAAAGAGAACACGTTTAAGCACATTTTTTTTTAAATTTATTTTTATTTTCCTTTTCTTTGGTGATATGGTAGACATCCTCTGGAAAAGAAAATCTGAATAATGATTTTGTTTCTACTAGGCATTACAGTTGAAGGCAATAATGACACCACACTGGGTTTTCATGTTCCTCTGAAGAGTCTTGCTCCTGATGACATGGAGTTCTGCAGCTATTATCAAAGTCTGTGTCCTCTCCTTGGCCGCTGTTAATAGAGACATGCCGATCTCTGGAAGCAGTATGGGTTATCTGTGATTACAGTAATTTTTCTCCTAACAAATGTAAATGGAGTGGCATTACTCCCAAAAATAGCGCTGATTGCCTCTTGCTGTTTGCCATGATTAATCTCTCGAAGCAAAAGATGAGTTTTCTTCCCCATTTTCATGTGTGAAAGAGATTCATATTAGTGGTGCATCACTGTGTGTGCAGTGAGGAAGGTCTATTTCCAGATGCACATATATTGTCTGGGAGAGAGAATGGGAAAAGGGTGAGGTGTAGCTTCAGGCTAAAGCCAAGCCTTCTGCAGCTAATTTGCTGTGTCTATGGCAGCAGAGAGTCAGCAGCCCCTCGTTTATCCTGACATCCAGGCATACCTTACTGATCTAGATGAGCAACATAGAAGGGCAATCAATTGGTCACCTGTGGCTGCCTAATCAACTAAATCTACTATAGCAAACTTTAGCTGCAAAAGAGTAGCTGCCTCATCATTCAGAATCTGTGAATATTAAAATAATAATACATCCTATAGTTTCAGAAGACTTCTGAATGATACCTCAAGTATTAAGCACTGGTTGTGAGGAAAGAAGGTTTAGAGACACATATTCGATGGGTCTTTTGTTTTAAGGAGGTATCCCATTTAACTTTGTGTTGTGTCTCAACTAAAAAAGTAGATTTTGAAAAAAACAAGCAAACAAAAACCAATCAAAACAACCCAACCCATGCTTTCCTCATTTCAAAGCATCTGGCACATCTACACAAACAGATGCAGATAGAACCAAATGCATTCTGCCTACCCTGCAAGCTGTCTGGCCTGACTCCAGCAACCATCCAAAAGCCATGTGGCTGTGATGGAGCATCACTGAGCCTGGACTACTAAACCTGACCTCTCAGGAACTAAACACAACACCGTGCAGCTAATGCATCTCTGCAGCTTCTGGCTGAGATGAGACTGGCTTTGGCTTGCTCAGAGCATGAATAGAATAGATTCAGGCCTGTCTGTACTTGTGCTTAAAGATTCCTTTTATTTTTTGCAGTTACATTCCTTTTCTTCAATATCCCATCCAAAAAAAAAAAAATTTCTAGTCCTCACTCACGTAATTTGGTAAATATTTGTACCCATACACTGTTGTTCATAGTCCTAGCAAAAGAACGTTTGATGATTATTCTTATTTCAATTGCATCTTCAAATCATTACAATACTATAATATACATGATGGAAATTTATGTAACTGTGCAACTAAAGCAGTACAGAAAGTTGGAATGAGAAAAAAAGGTGATTTTTAAAAATTTATTTCTAATCTTCCTAAGTTTTAATTTTTAGATCTAAAACTGTTAGTCTCACACATCTCCCAAAAATTCCCCCATCATCCCCATTTCAATACTGTGGGGAGAATCAGCAGAATAATGGAGGAGTCTGAAAGCCCATAGTTGGGACAGTGCATGAGAAGTTCTTACAGTTATTATTCTGCTTTTGTTTTGGACAAGTGAACTTTCATACATACTACTAGTCATGATTAATACATGTTGAGGCAGTAGATAGATACAGGTTCATTTCCAGGCAGGATCTTTTGGCATTATATTCCCTGCATATTTTAATGTCTTCACTTATCTAGGGAATCACATCAGTGATGTCAGTAAATTTTGCTGCTCACTCCAAGCTTGACAAATTTTTTTAATGGATTTAAGAGCTCTGTGTACTCTTAAGACACAGCCCTTGTCTGATGGCTTGACTTACAAAATAATTCTTTCTTATATGAGTGGTGTTTAAAATACTATGGTGAATCAGGGTGTAAACTTAACTGAAGTATTTCAGGATTTTTCTCTTCCATCTATTACCCACTTTTGGAATGCTCTTGGGAAAAAATAAGATTAGATCTCACTGTCAATTTTCTTCCTGAACAGAATAAATACTATGACTTAGCATCAGATAAGGCCAAAAAAAAAAAAATAAGAAAAGGGGATTGAGACTTGTTCGGAGGTAGGAATCTTTACATATCTAATAAGTAATCAAGTAATAAAACTTGATGGCTTTTTTGTTATGAGAAGTTTATGTAACTGCGAGTAGCAAATTTAAATATGCCAAATATGTAAAAGGGCTTTCAGTAGTACTGAGACTCTGCCAAATATCTTGAAGCTGACAGAACTGGAAAAATCTTTCATGTATTTCTGAAAAGTCATAGAGTTAGAACCAAATTCTGCTTTCTTCCCAGCATGCGCTTGGCAAAGGTCAGCAGACTGTCTGGGTACCAGGTCAGTCCTGGAATACTTCAGACAGACTGAAAACTGCTCTAACATCATCCAGCATGCTGAGACACAGTTGGACTGTGGAAGTACGTTGGACTTTCTGTCCTTCCACTGTACAATTACTTAAGAAAGTGAGCATGTATTACAGCAGCCCCACTTCCTTAGCAGCCATTTGATTTTAGTCTCTAAAAGAATACGTGCAGTAAAAACAGAAAGACTGTTTGATACAAAACTCTTTGTAAGCACTTCTCTAAGCCTTATAAGCTATTTCATCTATTCGGTACAGAAAATATAATTTTAGTTCTTACTGCAGCAATTTCTCAGCACTGCCATTCATAGAAATCTCTTCACTTTGAGTTCCTTGCTTTTGCTCACAATTCCCTATCTGTAACTGAGCCATTATGTTTTTCCACACCTGAAGGGCACCTGTAGACAATACTGTCATTCTGTATGAGTTTTATTATAGAGTTAGAGAAACAAGAAAACAAGAAATAAATCAGGCAAAGACTCCCTGAAGGAAAGAGTGTACATTTCTTCACTGGTATACTACAGCAGACATGTGAATATAGCTGGCTGATAGAAATATTGTATGTGGGAAAAAAAATATGCTCATTTTCATAAAGGTGTTTTCTTTTCAGATATTTGGATAACCTAAGTGTTATGTTGGACATGTTATAAATTGGCAAAATTTGTAATTTGCTTAGATTCGCCTTAGATTGTATCACACCATTAATACCTTAATGAAAACTTAGAAAGCTAAACATGAAACTTAGTACTTAGTTAATGATACCTAATCACTGCAAGACTGAAAAATTACAAAGATTAGTAACAGGGCTAAAGAAACACAGGGTAAGCTTAGAGACTAATGAAATTGTGGTTTTGGCTAAAATAAAAAAGTTACTTTAAATTTTTTTTTTTAGTTTAGATGCACAAAGCATCCTCAGGTATGCAAATTCACATTTCTATAACATCATTAATAAAGGAAGTTCTTTAGTCCTAAATTAAAACTATACCTCCAACAAACACACTTTTTCAAGATCTGTTTAGTACAGTTAATTTTAAGGTTTTGTATTCCATTGGGAAAGATAAGCACTTAAGGGGAGCTATGTATTCAACAGGAACATATGTTCATCTTTGGCCATCGTGATTTATTGATAAAGCTGTTTTATATGAAGGAAGAAACTTTAATATTTATATACTTGACTAAATAAAATAGTTAATATTTACCATATAGAAGATTAAAAAAATACCGAAGTGCCATGTATACCATGTATCAGAACCATGTACGCATGTATCAGAATGGACTAAATTAAATCAGGATCTCTGAAGCCTTTCTACACTGAAACAGACAAACAAGGGAGTGAGACAAATTATAAGAATATGTAAAAAAGATACCTTGGATATAAACCAATTTCAATGAGTTTACCTTCATTTGTCAACAGTGATATCACAGGATTGATGCTTAAATCTAATGAAAAGAAGAAATTTAAAAAAAAGAAAACAATCCTTAAGGGAAATATAAAACAAATATTCAAGAATTGCAAAAAATATTCACACAGTTAAAAGAAGTTACTCTTTAAAATGCATGTAAAATTAAAAAGCTTTTATTGAATTTTATTACACCATAGACAGAGAGATTCAGACATGTCTGTTCAGAGCCCATCAAAGTCAATGAAACACCCTGATGACAGCAGTTCACTGAAGAATAGCTTGTAGGAAAAAACCTGCTTTGCTTTCAGCTGTAGTAAAACTCATAAAGAATATTGGCCTTTTCAGAGTTGGAGGCAATGATGGAATTGGTTGACAGAGAAGTACAGAGGACTTTGAGGAAGAGGAACGGTCGATTTCATGTAGGGATGAAGAAAATGTTTCCAGAGACATAAGCAATATAGTGTTGATGAGACATGGTAGTTTTCTTGTGCCAGAAAGTTCCTTCTAGTGTTTAGAGTGACACATGCTCAGAAATCTCTCCTCTAGACAATGAACACTGACAATAACCTATCATATTGTTGTACTGTGGTGTAAACTTGAATGCAAAAAGAATAAAGTCCTAGGTTACACAAAGAAAGAGAACTAGATAAAAAGCAGACACATGCTAGAGGAGCATCTGAATAAAGACAAGCAGATTGCTCAGCTGCAGTCAAGGAGTGCTTGAGGAATCCTTATGATTGTCAACAATAAGGATTTGTGACAGAGAAGCAGCTGTGTCCAGTTCTGGGGTCCTCAGTTCATGAAGGACAGAGAAGTGCTGGAGAGAATCCAGCACAGAGCAACAAAGATGATTAAGGGATTGGAGCAACTCCCTTATGAGGAACGGTTGAGGGAGCTGGGTCTCTTTAGCTTGGAGAAGAGAAGAATGAGGGATGACCTCATTCATGATTATAAATAGGTAAAGGTGTCAGGAGGATGGAGCCAGGCTCTTCTCCGTAACCTCCAATGATAGGACTTGGAGCAGTGGGTGAAAACTGGAACACAAGAGGTTCCACAGAATTTAAGACAAAATGTTTTCACAGTGAGGGTGACAGAACACTGGAAGAGGCTGCCCAGAGAGCTTGTGCAGTCTCCTTCTCTGGAGACATTCAAAACCTGCCTGGATGTCTTCCAGTGTGACCTGGTCTAGGTGTTTCTGCTCTGGCAGGGGGACTGGTCTAGACGATCTCTTGAGGTCCCTTCCAATCCGTGATAATCTGTAAAAACCAGACATACTCTCCTAGGGCAGCTAAAACAAATCTAGACACTCATGTAGAGACATCTGCATTACTGTTTCTTAGATTTTATCTTAAAATCCCATAGAATAATCCCATACACATAGTTCCCTATTTTAAATAAGATGTGAGACTCCAAATAAAATATTTTGACAGATTCAGAGTAAAATTATGACACTAAATTACTTGAAGTTTCTAAGTTACATAAAAGAAAATTCTGAACAAAAGAGAGCCATTAAAATGCTGCTGCCACTGGATATGACTAAAGAGTATTTCTATCAGAACAAATAAAGGGCGACAAATCACCCACAGAACTTTCAAACTGAACAGAAAAACCTGCTCATTGACCACCTAAACTGTTTTAGAGCAGATTGATACAACTTAGTTACTAAAGGGAATAAATATCATGAGATATTTACTAGAACTCTGAAGCGGTGACATCCTGGAATACAGAAAATAATCGTAATATAATTTCTCTTCTCAACAGCACATGGATTAGAAACAAGCAACTTTCTGGACAGCATAGTCAATAGCCTGCAGCTTATAAAGTGTAGCATAAAAGCAATTTCTTAAGTTAGGGTCAGATCCTTCCACAAAGAATGACTGAACATGAAAAACAAGCAATACTTCCAGGGGGCATGTTAGGCAAAATTACAGAATTATTTTTAAGAAATAATGAAGCAATTGAGAAATAATTTTATGAAATCACAGCAAAGAAATAGTGAACCTTGTCTTCTTGTAAAAGAAGAATAATATAATTTCAACACATTTCTGTCTAGCAGATTGAAAATCTAATCCTGTCTGTGTCATAATATAATGCTGGTCACTTTTAGCACATTCAAGCATATGCTACCAAACTTACCAAGTTCAGAATGGAATAGCATTATTAGCCAATCTGCTAAAGTAATAATCATCAGCCAGCAGAGAGAAAAAGATATCTGTATTTTGTCATTTAAACCAGAGAAACCGCTGGGTTTTGTCTGAAATTGAGACTTAGTGATTCTTGTCCTAATTAAAATACCTGTACAGCACACATAAAGAATGAGAGTTTTATTATTTTGCTGATGAAAGATTTAGATTAATTTATCCTCAAATACTGAGGTCTTCATCTGTTTAAACTGTCCCTGCTCACTGCATGTGGGGTTGGAATTTAAAGATCCCTTTCAACATAAAGTATTCTAGGTTTCTATGAATAGATGGTTGGATGGGTGAATGAAATGATGGATAGATGAGATCTTCAGCCCTTCTCCATGATCTGACTGAAGTAACCCCATCCACCTCCACAAGACATGAAGAACTCTGGAAGGTAACAAATAGCAAGGCATCTTTTCATAAGATGTTCTTTACAAACACCAATATAAAGGAGATTACATGAGTTACATCTGCCTGTGGCCAGATAAAACTGTTAATCAATATGGGCCTGTAGCTTAGAGCATTTTAAAGAAAACTAATATTGCACCAAGCAGTCCAGTGCAGTTATTACAACCTATGAAGATAGGAAGGACATTTGCAATCATACCAAGACCACTATTCAACTCCAAAATTGTTTGGACCTGAAAAGACACAAAGATACTTAAAATCTTTGGGGTTTCTCAGCTCTTGAAGTTCTTACAGAAACCTTATGAACCTCACTCTGGTAATGTAAAGGCTTTAGCATAATGTATTCCTGTTTTGCTGCTTTATCTAGCACAATATTGATGTTATTAGAATTCATGCACAGGAGCAGATTTGTCAGCAGGATCCTTGACATTGTGGAAGGGAGTCGGACTGGAGCAGTCCTGAAGGACTACATACCATGGAAAGACTTCTGTTGGAGAACTTTGTGGAGATCTGTCTCCTATGGGAGGGCTCTGTGGTGGAGCACAGAAAGAGTGTGAGGGGTCTTCCCTATGAGAAAGAAGAAATGGCAGTGACAATGTGTGAGGAACTAAAGACAGCCTCCATACCTCATCCATCCATCTTCTTCCACTGAAGAAGAAGAGGTATAGAAAACTGCGAGTGAAATTGAGCCCAGGAAAAAGGGAAGGGTGATGTGAAGGCTTTTTAAGACTTGCATTTATTTTCTCATTACTCTACTCTGACCTAATTGGTAATAAATTGAGGTAATTTTCCCAGTATTGAATCTATTTTGCCCATGACAACAACTGGTGAGCGATTTCTCTCTGCCCTTATCTCAGCCCACATGCCCTTTATTTTATTTTCTCTCCCCCATGCAACTGAGAAGGCGAGTTATAGCCATGTTGTTGGAACCCAATGTCTAGTCAACGTTCAAACCCCCATCACACTGTTACTAGAATTTCTAGTGTGTACATTCCTTGCATGATCACAATCCACCAAACAGTGACCACAACAGACCTGCAAGAGGACCTTTCATAAGGAGAGTGTGCAACTCGTTAAAGACTTGCTGCTTTTTTTTCTGCAGAGCCCAAGAAAGTTATTCTGACAGGTACAAATTATTGGAGAGATAGATTTTTGTGAAACAGCCATTTTAGGTACACAGAAACAAAACCTCTTTAAATAGAAATTGTCTTTGGTCTTAATATCATTAGAATTGCATTCTCCCCACTCCTCCCAAGTGTTAGAGAAACAATTTTACAAAGTTTTTGGAAACAGCTCCTTTGCAGCAGATAGAAACTTTTAGTTTGTCATGTAGACAACAATGTAGACATTCCCTGGGAATGTAGACAATCATTTTGACAGAAAGTGATCAGAGAGGGGATTCATCTTACTTCAGTCATCCAAAAGTAGGACAATTAGTCTAAGCTAACTGCCTAAGCTCCCCTAGTAAGATAAGAATAGAGAGCAATGGGAGCTCAATGTGCTTTGTCTCATCTATCAAATACTATTTAAGAGTGATGTAAACTATTCACCAGCAGTTTCTTCAGGTGTACAATTTAGGCAGCACAGCTTATTTGTTTAAGAAAGCTCAAGCTAGCCATCAAGTCTTCCTCAAACTGTGTCATACAGTGTAGAAGAGTCTAACTTGTTTTGTGGTCTTTACCTGAACACTAAAAAATATTACTTTTTAGTTGAATAGTTGAAGAACTCAGCAGATTTCAGTGACTATGGCAGAATGGCAGAACATAGGCCCCATAGGGAAATAACTACTGACTAGTTACACTATTTTGACACACATGAGTTATGAGGATGGATCGAATCCACCCCAGTATACTGAGGTAGCTGATAGATATGCTCACCAAGCCACTTTCCATCACTTATGAACAGCCCTGGCTAGGGAGGTCCTAGTTGACTGGAAAATAGCAGATGTGATGCCCATCTACAAGAAGGTACAGAAGGAGAATCCAGGGTACTTCAGATCTGTCAGCCTGACCTCAATTCCAGGGAAGGTTACAGAGCAGATCGTCTGGAGTGTTACAAAGCAGCATGCATGGGACATCCAGATCATCAGGCCTGATCAGCATGGGACCATGAAAGGCAGGCCCTGCTTGACTAACCTGGTCTCCTTCTATGACAAGATGACCTGCTTAGTGGATGTTGTTTGTGTAGACCTTAAAAAAGCCTTTGACACCATTCCTCAAAACTCCTGGAGAAACTGGATGCTCATTACTTGGATAGGAGTTCTCTTTGCTGATTATAAAACTGTCCGGATGGCCTCACCCAAAGACTTTTGGTGAATGATGAATGAAGCTAAATCCAGTTTTTGACCAGTTATAAGTGATATTACCCAGGGCTCAATACTCAGGTTCATTCTGTTGATTAACTTTATCAATGAGCTGGATGACAAGATCAATTACATAACCCCCTTGGCTAGCTTGCCTTGATTTTTTTCACGTCAAGATCACAGCAAAATGAACCACTGTGCAACTCTGAGTGGACTGTGACATGATCTTAAAGGTCTTTTCCAACCTAAGTGATTCTATGATTCGAAAAGACACTACTTAAAAACAGGAAAGGATGCTGAACTCCAGTTCACGTCTGTAAATCCAACCCTGGTGATAGCTTTTATGTGGGAACATATTGACAATATTTATTAAGAGTGGCTGCTATTTCAGATGTCAGAGGAAGGTGATGAGTCACTTATATGTTATCCTATTGTCAACATAACTGTTTGCAACAAAGCTTATTCAGGAGAGTAGAGGAGGAATGACTATCTTGATTAGTGAATGTCAACAAAGTGGTGTAGATGGAAAAGTCTCATCACCTAATTCTGTCTCAGACTGCCCTTGACTTTTTGATTTTGACTTATTGAGCTTGTAGTATGTATGTTACCACAAATTAACTGTTTTGGTTGCTAGCACAACAGGATAGCATATCACAGGTTACTAAGATACACCTTGGAAAGCAGTAATTGCATGTTCTGACAATGAGATTGAGTCCTTCCCTGCTGAGCTGCTCCCTTTGAGGAGTCATTACATACATCTTTACATTCAAGAGCTTAAGAGCATTGCTTTGACAAAGCCATTATGATTATTTTGAGGAATAATTCCACAAATAATAAACTTCAGGAGACATTTACAAGAAACACTTCATTCAACAGTATAGTACTGCTTCTGCAGGGTGTTCTTGACAGAAATCAAATTTATAATGTTTAGCTGAGAACTGTAATAGATATTACGACATGTTCAGTAGAGTTCATTATGTTAAAATATTACCAATTCTTTTTTACATTTCTGCCACAAAACACATTTTTGTCATATTTAGCACTATGCTAATATTCTATCAAAAGAGTGCAAATGTAAGAGCTGCTTTTAAATGTTAATAAATTAACATGCATATTTATTCTCATTCCTTAATTTTTCACTGCAGCAATGTTACAGATTGTAAGTCCTCTCTGCCCTTAACACCTAATCACTCAGGTAATAATATATACTGCAATACTGAGGTGAACACATCCTATCCAATACATCATTGCTACAGATCTATCACATATTTCATACATCTTTTGAAAGATCAAGTCCCTGCTCTGTGTTTTCATGATCTTTGAAGAATTAGGTTATTCTTTTCTCCTTTATTTTCCTCCTTTTCCTGTCCTCGAGAAGTCCAACTCTTGATTACAGCTTAGGCAGAGCAAGGCACCTTTCTTGAGAATTTTTTATATTAACTCACTTTGAGATTTAGAGACATACACTATCAACTGAGATAAAACTTTTGTGAATGATAAATAAAAATAATCTTTCATTTCTATATAGTAAATTGTTGAAATAATTTTGACTATAATAGATTAACAGACTTAACTCATGGTTCTGAGAGTGTGACAAAACAGTGTATTTGGAGAACTGTGTTGCATGCACATGCACCTATAAACAGTGGTATAAGACAGATTTTGGCTTGAGATGATTATAGAAGTTTCCTTAATATACGAATACACAGCAGAAGTAATGAAAAAGTTCCAGTATATATTTCCATAATGTAATCATGAGAGAACTCCTAAGTTGTCAGATCTCTGTATTGGAAGCGTCTCTGAATACGTGACTGTCATATTAATTTAAAAATATTATTTTTTTCTGAGTATGTGCATTATCACTTGATAACAACTTAAGATTGTAACCCAACAAAAATACCCAGACTTTTATTTTGACAGGCATGGCTTCTACATTTGAAATCTATGGCAACATTTAGATTAGAAGAGGAGAATGAGAAGCAAATTGCTGGAATTTACCACCCTGTTGATTATGGCTGGGATAGTGTTAATTTTCTTCATAGTAGCTAACATGAGGCCATGAGTTTTGCAGCTGTGCTGGAGAGTCAGTGATGTTGAGATATTTTAGTTATTACTGAGCAATTTTTACAGAGTCAAGGCCTTTTCTGTTCCTTAGACTGGTGCACCTGTAGATAGGATGGGAGTGTACAACCAAAGTGGAAGGTGATACAGGTGGGACAACTGATCCCAACAGAACAAGGGGAAATCTCAGACCATATGACGTCATGCTAAGCCATAAAAGCTGGAGGAAGAAGAACAAAGGGGAACATATTTTGAATTACGGCATTTTGTCTTCCCAACTATGCATGATCGAGCCCTGCTGCCCTGGAGCTGTCTGAACACTTGCCTGCAAATAGGAAGCAGTGAACTAATTCTGTGTTTTGCTTTGCTTGTGTGTGCAGTTTTTCTTTTACCTTTTAAATGGTCTTTATCTCGACCCACAAGTTTTCTCACTTTTTCTCTTCTGATCCTTTTCTGCATCCCATTAGGGAGAGAGCAGCAATGTGATGATTAGATGCTGCCTGAGGTTAAACCACTGCAACTACCAGTTCCTAAGTGCAAGCATATCTATTAGCTCTTAAACCAAGTTTAATTGTTCTGATTTCAAAATTCTGCAGCAGAAGCATTTTTGGGCACATTTTGACATTAATATATCCCTTGAACATTATAACAAGTTGAATTAATACATGTAAAAAAAATCTTAGCCATTTAATGTGTACTAGTACATATATCTGTTTCATTTTATCATCTAAAGTACTTGTGTAATCATGACTTCTAGAAGCAATGATGCATCTCTAAAAAGATGTGTTTTTATCTAATGATTTATCAGCTGCAGATTTGCTACAATAATTCACTAAATTTTGGTACTACTCTAAAAGTCTGTTCAGTTTCTGTGTATGGTAATGCTTTTCCCCCCAGTTTTTGTTATATGTCTGCAGATGATATAAAAACATGATTTATTAATCAGAACATAGTAGCATTATTTCTCAGGCATCAGCCAGGTATTTGTATTTCTTTTTGGTTTTAAACAGATTTGTGCTTAGTAGGTGATGATTGTGAATGTCCCGTTAGTGTAATCATAATAAGAAACTTATAACTGCAGATATTTCAATCATGTTAAAAATAACAAATTTTGAAAGAAATTATATAATTACACTGATCAGATATATGAAATATATCTTAATGGTTTTAATCTACCAAAATCACAGTTTTCACTAATTTAAATGAGTCATAAAAACAACTTTTCTGAGACAACTAAGCCAGATGAATCAAGAAATGTGGTTTTAATCTAAGTAAGATAATCTTGGCTTTCCCTGTACATTTTGCTTAAAGTGTGTTTCGGATTTTTATTACCCTTGACTTTAAAATCAAATACGTGTCTTTCTCAAGGTAAATTATTTTTTCAAGATATTCTTCTGGTTTTTTTCACTTTAAGTATTGATTCTTCTTTTCAGTGATTTACTACTATTATAGAATCACAAAGAATGTTTTTGCTTGCTGATTAGATAGGTACAAATCTTTCCAGTCTGTCAGTGGAATCTGCTGGTGTCAACAGAGGTTTTCATATGTGATTCTAATTCAGTTTCAGCAGAACAAGAAATACTTTTTAAATTTTTTGACAGTTTTAAAAAGAAGTGCTTTGAGTAGATGCAACAACTTCTTTTTAGACAAAGTTTTTACTGGGAAATAATTTCAAGAAAAATTCATCTCAAGAAAAATCATGACATTCTATATGTAAAACTGAAGGCATCTTCAGTACGAGAACAAAATAATGTTATTTGAAATCGGAATTACTTTTATCTTCCTAGTCAATCTGAAATAATTTTTGTTGCAGATTCTGCTTTTACAGCTACATGGATATTTCAGCTGAAAATATTTGCTCTATTCTGTTTCTCACTTTTCTCCACATACTCTGAGAACAAATAAACATGGCTTGCTTCCTTCTCATCTCAGTCCCCCTCAACCCTCCTCAAATTGTTGATCAAACATTTTGCCTAAGCTTTGGCATAACAACTGTGTCTTTGGTAGCTGCAAATGCAAATGCATGCATTCCCATTATGCAAGCTGAAGGACTGATAGCGTCCATAGACACTTGAACATAGTTGATAAGCACATCTTATTTAGGCGGGAATTGATTGCACATTCCTTTGAGAGTAGTTCTTTTAGTTCTTTAGTCCATGTGATTATCACTCTTGCAAAGCAATTGGAGGCTGCTGAAGTGAAAAATGAGACTGATTCACCCCATAATTCCATTACAGATTCTGCTTGTTTTTCCTGCCTATCAAGTTATTGGGGAAGAATTAATTCCTCCTCAAAAATAATAACATTCCTCATGGTTGCCAGAGGACTGGGACAATTATGTTGCTAGCTTTAGGGGCCATAGTTGACTGGTCTTTTGGAAAAGTGAAGTTTCAAGCATGGCAAGTAAAAACCTTTGCTTTAAGAAAGCTGTTTTCACTTTCATTGTGAGCTATAATTAAACAAGTGTATTTCTCTATTCCAGTCCTCAGCTTTAACCTCTAGACAGTCATTCTGGGGCTAGGACATAGCTTGAGATTCAGCATGAGCTCTTCTTGGCTTCATTCACCGGTTCAGCATGATAAGAAGACTAGTGGGAATGCTATCTTCCTTCCTCCTAGAGAAAAATCAAAGAGAGTTTCCATGACATGGGCACACATACAAAAACTCTGCTGGGAATGGTCTTGAAAACAGAAACTTAAGACCTTATGATAGAGACCAACTAGCTAGAGCAGCACAGTGATGAAAAAAACTCCAAAACATATAACTGGATTTTTAGCTAAAAGCTAGGGATACTTCTGTAGTGTGAAGGACAGGAAAACAGATTTTTCTTGCTCCCTTTGCACTAGAATGAATCTCTCAATCACTGCTGAGAAATTTTCATGCTTCTGAAAGATTTTAACTTTCTATCTACATTTTTTGTCCTTATATTTCAGGGCTCAGCATGTCTGTCCTGAATATTTCTGAATATTGCATAATAGGATACTAATAAAAATGAATAGAATGAATACAGAGTAATAGAGTAATCTTATTTTTAAGGCAAAACTACAAATCAGATGATTGAAGGAAATACAGTCTGTGTTCCTCCCTTTGCTCCAGAGGTTTATCTTTGAGTCATCTACCATCGTGTCGTTTGCACAAATATGAAAAATTCAATAACATCAGGATGGAAATTGCTACTACCTCATTTTGTAGTATTTGTTCCTACCTTTTGCACACTGGTTCAGTTCTTGAGGTACTCAATCAGGAAATGACGTATTTGCATTACAGCCTCTGCTTAAACTTCAAGATGACAGTCTTTTTTATCTATATCTCAAAATTGCTACTCCAACCAAGCCTAAAAAAAGTCCAATCTTGCCAGCTCTTCTGTGAGGGATGAGTCTAGGGATGCACAAACACAAGTATAAAAACCTTGACACTCTGTCCTGAGTGCTTTAGCTCATGTTAGTTACAGTTTAAAATGTTTCAGTGTTTTCACTTTCAACAAGAGTAGAAGGGAATATTCCACTTGAAGTAGTTCTATGGCCTACTGATTTTGGCCATAGTAGGTATAGGTTCAAATACTTTTAGGATGAAAAAAATCTGGAATGCAGGTAAACTTAAAGGGAGATTAGATTTAAAACTTAAGCTCAAATTATCCTAAATGAGATCCTTTGACAGACAGTGTAACTAGAGCTGACTATTGCTATATGCTTTCCTGTGTATGAGTTGAATTCTCCACCATTCCTTGACTGTGGTGACTGCATTGTTTCTGCCTGCACTGCGAACTGACACCTAGTTCATATGCAGAAATTTTTCATTACGACTGCCTAGAAGGAGGTGCTTGGAACTGAGCCAAATCCTATGCCATGATTCTCTTTCTCCTCTTCCACTATATCCTTTACAAATCTCAGGATTATTCCTTTCAGCCTGTAGACACGCAGTTTGAGCAAGCTATTTTAAATTTTGTATGTTTTCAGTTGCACCTACTCTCCAATTAGGGAGCAGTTTTACTATTCATTGGAATGTGAAGTTAGACACATTAGACTGTGTTTTTCCAAACCTACATTTGCATTTGAACTATAGGTTATTTTTATAATTTTGTGCATCTTTAGATAGAATGGCTCCAAAGTTATTTGAGTAATTTAGACCAGTTTTGCTGCTGATGTCCTTTGTTTTTTTGGGGCATAGGGGAAGGGGAAAGGCAATCTATGTTAAATAATTATTGTTGCTCTTTCTTCCTTAGGAAAATATACTTAAATTTGCATGCTGCCTCACAGTCCCCATACAATGTTTACTTGATTGCATATTCTTTGTGGTTTCATTTGGTTTGTCTCTCTAGTATCAGGTCCTGGAAGCAATGTTAATAAACCACACCAAGAGGAATTCATGAATGATTCTTATTGCCACCTGAAAGATTTAAACATTACCTGAAATATTTCACCTGAAATATTAAACATAAGAAACTGAAATAAATCATAGCTTAATTCCACAGAAGTATGCCAACTTACTTACACAGCTTATACTTATACAGGGGTACAGCACTCAGAGATACCTGTTTTACTTCAGATTTCTGCTGACATACATAGGAAAGCAGCAATTTTGGCTCAAGGTTAGGTGCAAGGGACTCAAACTCAGATCACTGCAAGTACAAAAAAAGTCTTCCACGGTTTTTCATTAAGCTGTGGGGGATAGATACAGAGAAGTCTATCAGCCATAGCTGTCTGCAGTATTCAGACTACATTTGGAACTTCATGTCACCAAAGCAACACTTAAAGTATTTTATGTAGCCTCAGTAGAATAAACTAGGCCACCTAAATTAGCAGTCTAGACTATTTAAATAGACAGTGGAGAGAGGTAAGCCTCTCTCAGAGTCCATGAGTACCTACTTTGGTTTGCAAACCATTTTTCTTCTTTGACTTAGTCCATCCACATGTCCTTTGATGTTGCTGTGTATTGGGTAAGGGGCACCTTAAAGCCCACTGTGACATAGAAGTCCCAGTCTCAGCTGAAAGGCTGGAGCAGCATACAACACGATGGTCTCCGTTTTATGATTTTGGGGTTTTTTTGTTTGTTTTTGTTTGGGTTTTTTTTTAAATGAAAAGTTACACTGAAGTATCAGAAAACCGTATCTTGATTTTTGACATTTTTTCATGCAAGTTGTAAAAAATTGATGTATCAAAGGGAACGTTGATTTATTCCTTAGTAGTGCAATTTAACTGTTATTTTTCACTTCAGGAACACCAGCAACCACCACTGCGTCCTGGAGCTTATCTCCATATTCCTGCATTTTGATGCATATCAGGGATTTTGTTATACCTCTCAGTTCCCTCTACCACCTACCGGGCTTTCTCCTGCTCTGCACACTTTGCTGTGTAACCGAGGTGACTTTCCTGTTTCCTTCAGCACTTGACAGCAATTTTATACCGCTTGTTTTTTGCTTAAACACAATGATGCATGCAATAGTTCTGACAAATTATTAACAGACGTTTTAATGCTGATAACCTTGTTTCCTGCTCCTCCTTGTATGTCATCTGTGTTTTTGTTGACTCTTTTCCTAGTGTGTGTAAACTGTACTTCAAACTCTCTCTCACAGCTAGTCTTTTTAGGGATCTGAGATGTCAGAAAGCTCATTTTTTGTGAGAAATTTTAAGCCTAGACTTTGTTAATTTCCTGTAAATTGTAACAAACATCATGCTCTGAACAGCTCACTGCTTGTCAAGTTCCTGTTAAAAATATCTTCTACATGTACTCTGAGATTTGCTTAAACTGTTCACAAACCTTAAAAAAAAAAAAGACAGTGTTACTCTGATTTTTACGACATAGAAATGACACTCCTTGTAAAATTTACAAGCCAATTGTAACCAGAAGGGTTCAGAGATTTGCAAGTAACAGGCAATCGGCCTAAGTCTTAAACATACAGATATTTTATTACATGGATAAAATGATTTCTTAGCTTCCTAACCCACGCACAGCCCCACATAGGATGAGCCAGACTGGCAGGGAAGGGGTTAAGGCTTAAGCTTCCCTGCGGGCAAGGGCGAGTCCTCCGGAATCCAAGGATCCAGGGTCGGCAAGTGTCGATCTGTGGTCCCTTCGACCCAGTAGCTCCAGGTCTCGGATTTTATCCCCGCCCCGACTCATGAGGTGTGCAAAAGCCTGCACCGTGGGATCCGGAGGCAAATATTTCACGCCAGCCGGCAGGCATGCACCACCCTAACCGTCGGGGTTGCTTTCCCATCAGGATGCCTGTGTTCTCTACTCTGCCTTGAAAAACAGCTGCAAGCTATTCTGTTTATCAAGCTTGTGCCTCCCTCTTACCAGTTTTCTGGTGGCCCAAAGGCTCGTTTCCAGTAAACATTAGGGCTGGAGGAGAAGGGCATCCTGACCTCACAAACTAGTAAAGGAATCAAAGGAAACCGAATGATAAGAACCACCCTTCCTTCAGGATCAAGCAATTTTTCCATCCCCAGTACACTGGTGAAGCAATATTGTGTTGGGCTAGGTGTTTCTTCTGAAAAGGAAAGCAAAACCATGATCATTACATGAGTACTAAAATATTCTGAGTCCAGGTAGTGCATGAAGCTGACAAATTTTTGATGTTTGATATTCTGCTCTGTTACTAGCAGCATCATAACCAAAGTAGAATTCAGGTTTCTGCTTTCTGTTATAGGCAGCTCCATATTATAATGGATTTAGTTCACCTTATAATGATGTTTATAAGATGAAAACCATCACTTACAATGTTTGAGAGCTTGCAGTCATGATTAACAAAGGCCTATTGCTACTCTGAAGTGCACTGAAGGATGTAATTAAGCCTTTTTTTCCTCCAGATTTGAGCCGAGTTTCGAAGTGAGTGGTTTGATTGAAAACTCAACTATGTGAAATGGTTGAGTTCTCCCCAGACTAAAGCTAAGTTGAAAAAAATGAGTGACATATTTAAAAGACCCTGAGCTTAAACTATTAACAGGAGGACTTCAGTGCTGACGCTGATTTTAAACTCATTCAAGGTCCTACAGTTCAATGACAACTGCATGTTCATTTCAGTGTTGTATAAAAATACACAAATATCTTAGTTTATTTTCTTGGTGGACACTAAGTTGAGTAGGAGCCAACACTGCACCTTTGCATCAAAACAGACCAGCAGTGCTCCAGGAGTGCTTTGTCCAGTCCTGAAGGGTATGAATATACTGGACATAATCCAGCCAAGAAGCACAAAGATGATCAAGAACTTAGAGAATCTGACATATGAGAAAATATTTGTATAGCCTTTTCTCTAGGCTAAAGAATTTGAGCTTCCTCATCTGCCTCTCGTAAGACTTATTCTGCAGACCCCTCACCAGCTTTGTTGGCCTTCTCTGGATGCATTCCATCACCTCCATGTCCTTTTTTGTAATGGGGGACCTAAAACAGGACACAGTATTCAAGGTGGGACCTCATCAATGCTGAGTACCTTAGTCTAAAATTCAAAAAGTAGTTTCTACCTTAAAAATGTCTCTGCAAAGGAAGTCTTTCCCAAGAAAAATTCTACATGTAATAACAAGTCATCCAGTGTTGGGGAGTGGTTGGTGGCCCGTGGCCATGGCTCTCTGGAGCAGCTTGGGGAAGGTGAAAGTGAACTATGAGAACATGGATGCCAGAGACAAAATGGACGCTGCTGAGCGGGCATGACTTGCAGAATCCGAAAGACGCCTCCCTAGTGCCTTCATGTCCTTGAGCAGTCCCGGTAAACAACTTTGGAGGTAAACAACCTTGAAGAGGCACCACTGTAGGAGTGAGAAACTAACTGTGGGAAACTAACTGTAAGATGTAGCCGTAGGTAGGAGATGGGAAGATGTAGTTTTTAGTTCTTGACCAATGAGTAGGCATAGTTATTGTAAACTGTAACCTCTATATAAGCAAGCTATTTGGGCTGAATAAATGAAGCAACCTTTATCATTCATATTGTGTGGCTCGTTGTTTCCCTCACCGGCTGAATCCTGTCGCGCAGGAAGCGACAATCCAGGATGGTAACACTTATGAGGGAACAATAGATTGCTCAGCCTTTAGTTTTCTTCTTGCATAATGTAGGCATCATTGTTAGATTTCATACACTATTTGGGTCAAGTTACAGTACAGTTATATGTACAAGTTATATGTACAGTTTAAAATATTCATCTCAGAAAACCATGTGCAGCATGGGGTTAGCAAGCAGACTTGCACAAGTGCTCATCAGAATAAGAAAAAATAATGCAGAAAACATTAATGCTGTAGTGTTGTCTTTGTAAATAGTAAAGATATTATAAAGTAAGAAAGAAAATGTAATTGAATATTTTTTGTTGGCTGCATGTATTCTCTTGGTGGAGGAGCTGACCGATTTTAGGTCTCAGTGGCATAGCAATCTTCCTCTAAAATACAGAATATTCAGAATATTTATACAATAAACCAAGTTAAATTTTAGCAGCTGGAGTTCATAGTGCTTACTGACTTTGTCTTACATCTATTGATATAAAAAAAAAAATTATGTCAACAACATTCCTTGGAGGTGCCTATTCATTAATTTCCTACTTTGTTCCCACCATTCAGCACTGACAGTTCAATTGGTTCTGTTTTGTGACAAGAGCAGACCCCCTGAGCTCCAATTGCCTAGTGCTCCAATTGCCTTCACTTCCAAAAACATGCAAACTCCCTTTAAACCTCATAGCCCAAGAAACTGAATTGCAAATAGCAACACATCAGGACTGGATAGTTGAGATGGAATGTTAAAATGGGCAGAAGCAGCTCTGTTATGTGTTACTGTTATACGATATTAGATGTTATTGGATGAAGTGAAGGCACAGGAACCACTAGTTTTAGAGATGTGATATAATTCTCAATACCTACAAAGAAATAATAATCAATATAACATGAAAATATCATAGGAGTAGTAACAGTATGGTAATTTCTGTCCTTCCTTAATTGCAGAATTTGATTCAAAACCCATTCCATTCCTACAATTTGGCTTCCTAAATATCATATTTAATTTTTAATGAGTGATATCTGTGTCTTAGATTTACAGGGCAACACTCAAATTTAAATTAAGTGCAATCTGGTACAGTTCCAGTAATTCCCTATAACAGAATCAAATAGGATAGCTATAAGCCTGCAAATCCTATTTAAGCTAAATATCATGTGTAAAAGATTCAGCCTTTTTAGTTAAATCCCTTTGGATTTTGTGTTTTTTTTATTATTTTTTTTATTACTGTCTTGAAAAATCTGATTGTTGCATAGTTGTTTGTGGCTTTGATTTCTACCCTTCTAATTTTTTCTTTGTCATTAGCTTATAAAACAAAGTGCTATAACTGGCTTTGTCTAACAAGACTAAAAGACTGGGGGTTTTTGACTGCCATCAATTGACTAGCAATCAATTACTTCTGTTTGCCAAGAGGAAAATAGTGTAATCTGTAAAATTCTTCAAAGTACTAAAAAATCTTGGGCAATGTATTTTCAAGATGCTGTCATGATCCTTCACATCTCCCAACTCTGCCTTCCAAGAGAACTTCTATTTTTGATGAAAGACAAGGGGAAAGTGAAAGGATTGAAGGTTATGATTACTGTGAGTTTGTGCCAATCTCGAGGTTTGTCCCTGGCCATTGAGCCAGGTGGTGGAGCTATGCTACTCAAGAGGATTGTGCTGCCCGTTGCTTCAGGGCATCTTTCAGAGCACAATCCATTTGAGGAGGGAGCCACAGGTATCAAACACCCAAAAGGACAATGACAGCAAAAGAAAGATCAGGAGTGAAGAAAGGGGTAGAATCATGGAATAGTTTGGGTTGGAAGGGACCTTATAGATCATCTAGTTCCAGCCTCTCTGCCATGGGTGGGAACACCTCCCACTAGATCAGGTTGCTCGATATGGAATTAAAACCCTGTATAAGCCTGTAAAAGGCTTTTATTCTGAACTGCCATTGAGCAACTCCCCCATTGAGTAAAACCACAGAGTGAATGATTTTCACTGCTATCTACTTGGCTGTCTAGCCAGGAAAGGTTGGCTTCACAATATAATTAAATCTTCAAGAAAAAAAATTGGTACATTCTGCCTCTTGCATACTTGGTATTCAGCTAAATTACAGGAGAAATGACAAAACTGGTATGGTCTAGGATACTCACAGAGGAAACCAGACGCATTGCAGATAAAGGCCTGCAACATGGATGCCCTGAGAGAATGAGAATGGTGATTTCTTGGAGTAATATAAGAGAAAGGAAGTTAAAAGAGATTGGGGTGTTATGAGAAGAGCTGAGCTAAAAAGCATTAAGCTCACAGTTCTGCTGTTAGTTAAGTAGTTTTCTTTTTCTTCTTTCCCTAACAAACTGTGACCTGCCCTAAAGTGCAGTTTTCTATCCCATCATAACATTTTAATGAGCCATTTTAGTGATTAATTCTGTGTGTTGTTATTCTCCTAAAAAGAATCTTCTGTCTTCCTCTGACTAATCCCTTTTTCAGCTTTTCAGAGTCTCTTTATGTGTAAATGTTGAGTGACTGATATTTTACACTTGGGGAAATTAAGGATGCTGAATGTTGAGGAATATAATTTAATTCTAAAATTAACTTACTTAAATTTCAGAGAAAAAATTAAAAAAGAAAACTTAATATGTTGTTTGTGAGATTTTAAATTTTTCTAAATTTTACTGTTATAAACAGTTCTAAAAATGTATTCAGCTGCTCTCTTTAACTGTTCACCTTAGTGCAAATACACAAAAGCCATCACCTTCCATTGCATTTATGTCAGCTGTTGCTACAATTTACATGGTGGTCTGGCCTGCATTCACATGACAGACAGTTAATAGCTTGCATTAAAATTTCACCAGTACAGTCACACTCTGTGCACAGTATCATGTCATGGAACCTGGTCTACTTGTCAGCCTGGTTTCATGAGGACATATTCCCGTTTGTGTCCCATTCCAGATTCTTGGAGGCCACTCAACAGTAGGTCCTAAAATCCTAGTGAAGATAGCAATAGTATTGGATAAATGGCAAATGTCTCAGATGGAGAGTTAGAGGTCAGAACAGTATTTATCATCCCTGTGCTAAAAAGGCAACACACCCAGAGCATGATGATTTCCCAGGGTTACTATGTATGGTTCTACATGGTGGATAAACAAGATCATGACATGAGTGCAGTCTAGCATCCCTGTGTGCTGCATCTGTCCTTAACAGGGACTTTCTCCAAAAAAGGACCAGATTGCATCTCTTTGTACATGTACTAAACTGTATTTATGTCAGAGTGCGTATTACCAGAACATTAAAACCACATGGTTAAAAAACATATCAGAGCAAACCAAACACGTCATTTAGTATCTAAAGACTTTGGCTTGCATTTGTGCACCAGAGGGAGAGGCATTAATGGGCAGTCCTATAAGATAGAGGAAGTACACTCTTAGAAGAACTGCTGTGACAGTAGTCTTTGAAAACCAGAATCAGAGAGACGAAGAGAAAAGATACACTCTTCCTCAATCCTTGGAGAAATTCCAGGATATCTTTCCTCTCTCATTGTCAGTTGCTTAAACCCACACTTCAAGGAACTCACCAGACTTCGTTTTGTGTGTTTTCTGTCTACAAAGGTTATTTTAGCTGGGTTTTCAGACCAGTGAAAATAGTCTGGGCTATAAAGACCTTGATTCTTGATTGAACTATAAAAACCTGGCAACTCTCCTCATAAGATCCTTGCTGTAGCATGTGGCAACTGAGTTACAGATCAGCACTTTCACATTACTGCTATCAGGCAGCAAGGACCAGCTTACTACGAGCTCCACTCTCCTTAAAGAAAGGAGAAGAAAGCAAGTTTGCCCAATGTTTATCTTACATTAATACTGATGTGTCCAACTGCAGGGTAAGATGGCTCTATTCATGTTTGTTTTCTCCATGCTGCTTATCTTCAGTGTTTCCAGGGATGAGATATCTACCAACTCTGGAAGACTTGTTCCAGTGTTTTACTACCATTACTGCAAAAAAATTCTTCCAGTTCAAATCTACCCTATTTTAGTTTAAAGCAAATAACCCTTGCCCTGTTGCAAAATGACCTGAAAAAATTTGTCCAAGTATTTCTCCTGTGCGCCCTTTAAGTACTAAAAGGCTGCAGTAGGATCTCCTTGGAGCCTTCTCTTCACCAGGCTGAATAATCCCAATTCTCTCAACCAGACCTCATATGAGAAGTGTTTTAGCCCTGTGATAATTTCTGTGACTCTCCCCTGATCACACACCTACAAGCCTATATCTTTCTTGTACTGATGGATCCAGAGCTGGACAAAGTACTCCAGTTGGGGTCTCATGAGAAGACACCTTGTTGGCTCATGTCCAGTAGTACTCTCAGGAAAAAAATTTTATTTACTACTCACAGGAATTA
>VZTY01029647.1:0-21934 GCA_013400935.1 Turnix velox | reverse complement strand
TTAACATCTTTGTAGGAGATATGGACAGTGGTATTGAGTGCACCCTCAGCAAGTTTGCAGATGACACTAAGCTGTGTGGTGCAGTTGATACACTAGAAGGAAGGGATGCCATCTAGAGGGACCTTGAAAGGCTTGAGAGGTGGGCCCATGCCAACTTCAAGAAATTTAACAAGGCCAAGTGCAAGGTTCTACTCCTGGGTCAGAACAATCCCAAGCACAGATACCCACACCCACCACATGCTGGGTGGAAAATGGCTTGAGTGCAGCCCTGAAGAGAAGGGCTTGGGGGTATCAGTGGATGACAAACTCAACATGAGCCAGCAGTGTGCACTTGCAGCCAAGTAGGCCAACCACATCCTGAGTTGCATCAAGAGAAGTGTGACCAGCAGGTCAAGAGAGGTGATTTTGCCCCTCTCCACAGCTCTGGGGAGGCCCCACCTGGAGTATTGTGTCCAGTTCTGGAGTCCTCAACATAGGAAGGACATTGGAGCAGGTCTAGAGGAGGGCCACGAAGATGATCAAAGGGCTGGAGCATCTGCCTTATGAAGACAGACTAAAGGAGTTGGGGTTGTTCACTGTAGAGATGCGAAGGCTCACGGTGACCTCATAGTAGCTTATCAATAACTGAAAGGGGCCTACAGAAAGGCTGAGGTCGGACTTTTTATTAGGGTACAGGATGGCAGGACTAGGAGTAATGGATGCAAATGAGAAGAGGGTAGATTCAGGCTGTATATAAGAAAGAAATTCTTCATGGTGAGGGTAGTGAAACACTGGAACATGTTGCCTGGAGAGGCTGTGGATGCCCCTCTCTGGAGGTGTTTAAGGCCAGGCTGGACAAGGCACTGAACAACCTGGCCTAGTGGGAGGTGTCCCTGCCTGTGTTAGCGGGGTTGGAACTCTATGATCTTTAAGGTCCTATCCAACCCAAACTATTCTATGATTCTATTGTGAATTTTTTTTCTCTTATGTACAACAGAAATCTCCCCAGGAGTAACTTGCACCAATTACCCCCCATCTTTTCTGAAAGACTCCTTGTAGAAAGGGACTCTTCATCTTCTTTGCAGGCACAATTTAAAGACTGAAATACGGTTATAAGGCCCCCCCGTAGCCTTCTTTTCTCAAGGCTGAGCAAAGCTTGTTCTCTGAGTCTTTCCCACTCCTTTGATCATCTTTCTGGCCTGGCTCTGGGCCCTCTCCAACCTGTCCATGTCTTTATTTGAACAGCAAAGACTAAAAATAAGCACAGAATTCCATGTGTGGCCTGAGACACACCGAGTGGGATAATCACTTCCCTGTCTCTGCTGGTAATGCCCTTTCTGATGCAACCCACCATCCTCTTGGCTTGCTTTGCTATAGCAGCACACTGTTTACTCATATTGTGCTTGAGCATAACAGGTTTTTTGTCATCATAGCTAATATGCTTTTCATGTCTTCATAGCTTCAATTCCATAGTGGATTAGTCATTTTAAGAAAATGTCATGTAATGTGCTACTGTTCTTATAAACGGGAGCTTTATTTTAGGAAGATTCCAAAGATTCCATTTCTGAGTGCTGTTTTGATATAACCAGATGTTTCCAGTGAGCTATCCAGAAATCAGCTGGGTCACATGACCATTAGTTGTTTATTGGAGGTATGTTTGTATGACTATGATTTAAGGCATGAAGTTAATCCAATAGTATTCCATCACATTACTTTTCCTTTATTTAATTAAAAAAAAAAACAAAAACAAACCCACACTACAGAATAACCGTTTAAGTCTTTTAGTCTCCAGTAAAGTAGATGTTTTGTACATGTTACCTTCAAACAAAAACAGCGTCTTTTTCTTTCCTAAAAATTCTACGACCCTTTTTCCTGCATATAAGAAATTTCTGCAAGATGTCATTCTAGTCTTTTCATTTTAATTAAAATATCAATTTTCCAGTTCTTTTTTCTTTTGAGTTAACAAAATTACTATAGGTAAATTTTCCTGAAGCATGGGCAGCTTGTGTATCCCCAAAGTATTCCTCAAACACTCTTGAAATCTGAGGAAGGTCCTACATAATCCCCAAACTGAAAACAGATTCAGGAGTGGAAGTCAATTAATGTTGTATTTACAGATAGCTTTTTTTTCTTTTTATGGGTAATTACAGCCTATCATTATTTTCTGTATAATTCTTTGTCTAGCCAATTAATGTCACGTAGCTGACAGAAGCTCAGTTATTATGAGACAGACCTGATTCTGACTGTATTGTCTAAACTATTTGTCCAGAGGAAGATTTTAGTATCGGTTTTACATATTTAATCTCTAATCACATTCATTCTCCATTTTTTCTTTCATTATATGTTAACTGATAGATCAAGAGGGTGTTCATCTTCACAGACTTTCTCATGAAGCATGAGGTGGCACATAGCCATATATTTTGAACATTTACAGCACTGCAGTCAATTAGAACTTCTGCTTCTGGAAAAGTTCCTTCAGCTGTTGTTCAGTTGTTGCTTCTTTCTGTTGCATCAGCTCCCTGGCTCCTTTGGTCACTCCCCAGCCATCTGGCTTTGACATTGCAGGACAATATGGCCTGCCTGAAGCAGGCTTCAGATTCTCCCAGTATTCTTTTCTTGCCCTAAAGAAAGAAAAGCTAATTCAGAAGGTTTTATTCAAGCATATCACAATGCTAAAGGAAAGCAGCTGAAATGATCAATGCTAAGTGTCATCTGAACTTGCCCAGACAGGCTTTACATTTAGATAAGTAAGAACAAAATTATGTTATAAAATGCTAAATCCTTAAAAAGCATATCTTTTCATTCCTGAAAGGAACACCATTAGGAGATGTTTTACAACAGTCTGTCAGTTTTTGATCCCAGCTTTCATTAATTCCACTCACATTATTTCAATGCAAATGTTTATTCTGTATAGGACTGGGAATTTCTGATGCTCTCCTATTGCCCATTCACCTCTTTTCTTCAAATTACACGTGTATCAGTTCAGCCAGTCTGCTGCATGGACCAAAATAAGCCTTTGCAATGAGTAGGTTGGTGCGCTTTCCTGGTCAGATATACATACCTTGCTCTGACCCAGGGTTTGGTATGCATGCTCAGATTATCACCCCAGCTACCATGTTTCTCAGAAGCTTCTGGCAAGAATCCTCTTTCAGGAGCCAGCTCCTCAGCTATTGCTCGGATGTGATATGGCTCAAATCCACAGCAACCTCCAATGAAACGAATTCCTAAGTCATAGGCCTTTCTTGCATATTTTTGAATATCCCATCTGGTTACAATTCTTGGCTCCAGAGCTGCAAAGACATTTATATCTTAAGCTTCCACCATGCTCTATCTCAGCACATTTTTTGTTAAGAAATCACAATGTTGAAATACTTGTACAATGTTTGCAAAAACAGTTGTAGGTACAGATGTACATTTGATCTATCTTAGCCAGAATTAATTGGGCAAACTTTCAGAACCTTGCCTATTAGATTCTGCTGTCCTTTGCTTGTTGCTTTCAAAACAGCTCCTAACATCTTCTGAGACTGGTCAAGCCCAAAGTCACATGCTTCCCAGTCCATAGCTGGAGTACTGGCGTACTTTCAATGTTGTGACTAAATTTCAGATTTCCTAAAGGAACTTACAGATCAAGATGCTAAGCCACTGTCCGTCATATTTGAAAAGCTGAGTCAGACTGGTGAAGTTCTCAGTGACAGGAAAAGGGAAAATATAACACATTTTTGAAAAAGAAATATAGGGAAATCCAAAGCAGTACAGTCCTGTTTGTCTCATCTCTGTGTCTGGCAAGATCATGGAGCATTTCCTCTGGAAACTAAGGTAAATATTTTACTGCAGTCCCTCTAAGGAAAATGCCAGGATAATTTGAACACATCCTATTGTATCTTCTGCACATCCTTGAAGCTTCAGCTTTATTAAAAGTTGGGGGGGGGGGAACAAATAGGCAGTAAAAATAAGAAGAGAAAAAGATTCAAAACAATTATACCCTTGTCTTACCAAATGGAAATTCTGGAAGATCAATAAAACCCTGCTTTCCACAATCAGGTGTATGGAAAGCAAGTGGTTGGGACATCAAATGAGCTTTCAGTTTAGCAGCCTGCAAGCCCTCTTTCATCAGTTTCACAGTTTCCAGGCAAGTGTCTGGATCAAAATGACAGTTGATTCCAACAATAGAAGCCCCTAGGAGGAAATTAATAACTTAATGTCACATGTCCCTGGACGTGGGAGGAGAAAGCTCTTAGCCAGTACACTCCAAAAGTAAAGTAATCCATTTTTACACCAGCGTTATGAAAACAAGGCAGTTGTGTTAGAGCCAGCTTCAGCTGTGATCTTCAGGTTGATCATTCCATTTACATCTCAGTTGCATTCCTCCCTTTACCATCCTGATCAAGAATCACATCTCCCACCCTTGTACAGTTGCTTTTCTTATCATTCCTTAATCAATGAGGACTGATTGTGTGCAGCCACATACACAAATAAACAGCAGGTTGCTAACACATGCTCTGCCTTTGGATTTCAGCTCTAACTCCATGAGAGAAGACTAGTTCAGAATGGATATAATAAACCCCTGTAACATCACTCATTATGCTTCTGAATAATTTCTTCTGCCCTTCCCCTTTTCCTGCAGAAAATACAGGCTTTGATGGAAAAAAAAAATCTTTTTGCCTTTTCTATTATTATCCAGTGCTTCATACAATTCTAAAAACATTAGCATCAAGGGTGACCTTGGATTCTACTTACGTTTACAGAATTTGAGGTTGGCTCTGTAACTAAAGTTGAGTAAATTTAGGATTTTGCTTAATTTAGTATCAGCTGATAGTGCACCATACTGGTTAACAGGGATTTCAAACAAATAAAAGGCTGCTCTACTAATGTAAGTTTAAAAACCTTTATACAGGACAAAATTTTTCTGATATAATTGGAAAGATATGTACTTGAGATACACATCCATTTATCTCAGTCCTTAATGATTTGACTGTGTTTCAAATGTTTAAAGGCATATTAAAATAGATTCTTACCAGCCTTTACCAGTTGGACAGCACATTGTCCAGGGGTCACACCATGCATGTCTCCTTCTGGACCAATGCACATTGTAGCTGCAACTGGCTTTCCAGATTCTTTTAGAACTTCAACTGCCCAAACAGCCTCTTCAACATGTTCAAAGTACTGCAAGAAATTTAAACTGGAATAGCTCTGTTTCTTGGAGATCAAGCACCTTAATCCTCAGAACTCAAATTCACCAGCAATACAGTGGCAGAGAATCACTGAATGTCAGGGATTGGAAGGGACTTCAAGAGATCATCTAGTCCAATCCTCCTACTGGAGAAGGAACATCCAGATCAGGTCACATGGGTGTCCAGGTGAGGTTTGAACGTCTCCAGAGGAGACTCTAAAACCTCAAAAGATAAAATCCAAAACAGATCAGCTGAGCTTTAGAATGGGAAAAGAGTTTCAGTGTCATGCTAAACTGTACTGATGTTAATGAGCTCCACTTTGAGGAAAGTAGTCCCCTAAAATCACTCCCTACGCAAACATCAGGTCCTGGGGAACATCTGAGGATGAGAAAAGATCTTACTTTGCCTCCTGGCCAGCTTACCACAGCAGTAATGCCAACAAAAACAGTTTGCCTGCCAGCTTTATAACAAAGCAGAGTCAAAGCACAGACTCAGAACTCTGACTGCTAAAAATACTGTCTGCTGCCCATACTTTCTGTGCATTTCTTTAAATTCCTCAACTGTCAAAAAACTGCTGAGTGTCTTCTAATTCTTAACCAACCACCAAGACAGTCTGCTCTTCAGAGGGCAACATGACTTATACTCCAGGGCCATATTCTGTGGTGAAAAGCCAAAATAGCTATAGTGACACAAAGAAAACCAGTCCAGATTGATTCTGGTTAACAAATAAGAATACAATTCTTTTCCAAATTACAGAATGCAAGTGAAGTATATTGCCACACAGAAAAAGATTATTAAAAGTCAGTAAATAAAACTAAATTTAAAATAACAGAATAAGAGTGGCCATACAGGAGTCATGTAGATAAGTCAAATTTAGGGTGATTGTCTCCAGGAGAAAACAGGAACCTGTCAAGAGAACATTGATCCATCCTTTTTGTACTACTACAGAATTTTACTTTTCTGAAGTAGAAGTATAGGTTTCAAGATCCCATTCTAAGATGCTTGTAGATGCTGCTATGCCTTTAGAAAAGTGTCTGATGCTACTGGAATAGAAGCACAACAGAAATTGTTAAAGGAGGAAGCAATATCTATGTGTACTCTCTAATGCTGACCAAACATTTCAAAGTAATGTGGTAGCTAAAGGTATGTACTTTTAAAAAAAAAATTACCTCGGCAATTAGGAAGTCAACATTCTTCTTCATAAAGACTTCTAGTTGCTTTCGAAAGGCTGCTTTAACCTCTGATTTATCCTTGCAGCTTAAGTATGATGGTGTTTGACTGACTCCTCCAGCCACTAAAGCATCACCTTCGTTAGCCACTTCTCTCGCAATGTCACAAGCAGCTTCATTCACTTTCTGACACTGTATGAATATAGATCATGTCAGTTTCACCTGGTGAGATCTAAGTATGTAATTTCAAAGGGCAAAAAACATCAAAAGCCATAACAGCTTACTCATATGCTTTTATAATATAATGGGATTCATTAGGAAACTTGTCTTTCAAAAAAACCCAACATTAGGAAACATTTCTTATCACCTCCTAAGTTATCACATCAAATACTACAAAGTATATTTCCTTTGATACATCTTACACAGATAGTCTGTAAAAAGAAAATACTTGTGAAATGGAATTTTCTTCACCCTAGGATTCTTCAATGTTTTTACAGTTGATTTGTTTCTCTGGATGGTGAACTATTTCTTTCTGATCTTATTCTCCGATTTTGGTCTATGTGCATTTAATCCTCTCTATCCTCTTTGTATCAAAATTCCAGTAAATTATTCTCCTCAGATGGGAAAACTGCAATATGGGCATCCTCATTTTTCTCTTCTTCCTTGCCTTGTTTTGTTATTTTTCTTTTGTCCTTCAACATTATCTGTCTTGCTGTTCCTTACTCTGAAAATGCATCATGTCATTCTTTGGTCCTCAAATATCATAGAATAGTTTGGGTTGGAAGGGGCCTTAAAGATCATCTAGTTCCAACCCCCCTGCCATGGGCAAGGACACTTCTCACTACATCAGGTTGCTCAGTGCCTCGTCCAGCCTGGCCATCTGCAGCCTCTCTGGGCAACCTGTTCCAGTGTCTCACCACCCTCACAGTAAAGAATTTCTGCCTAGATCTACCCTCTTCCTATTTGCATCCATTACTCCTTGTCCTGCTATCCTGTACCCTAATAAAAAGTCCTACTCAGCCTTTCCGTTGGCCCCCTTCAGGTATTGATAAGCTACTGTGAGGTCCCCCTGAGCCTTCTCTTCTCCAGACTGAACAACCCCAACTCCTTCCTCATAAGGGAGGTGCTCCAACTCTCTGATCATCTTCATGACCCTCCTCTGGATCTACTCCAACAGCTCAATGTCCTTCTTAAGTTGAGGGCTCCAAAACTAGACACAGTACTCCAGCTGGGGCCTCAGTTGAGCCCAGAAGAGGAGCAAAATCAACTTCCTTGACCTCCTGGCCAAAACTGCTATGACAAACCACAAAAATATTGATAGTCTCTCCAATAACCTTTTGAAATTAATCCATTTATTTTCTATCTCCATCAAAACAGATTTTTACTTACACTTATTTTCTCAGCTACATAATTGCCTCTGTTCTCTAATTTGTCTTCACTGGCATAAAAGGTGAATGTCTGCAGTACATTAGATCCAGCTCTGAGGAATTCCCGGTGAAGCTGACGAACTGCAGTAAGTTAAATGACAGAATAGATTTTTTGGCACAGATATTACTATTATTATCACAATATTAAATGTTTATAGAAGCAATGTTATTGTAAAATAAGTGATACTGTGTTTACTAGAAAGCAGTAGAAAGTAGAAGCAGTACCTCAAACTGTAAATTTTCTTTCTTCTCATTCTTAGAACATTGCGTAGAAAACTTTCTCCTTAGTAATCCTCTGCTAAGAACTGAATATTTCTATTTAGTTTATAAGCAGATTCAGTTTTGCATGTGCCTTGCTTATTTTCTATTTCTTGCAGTCCTCCAGACCTTCCAGTTTCATTTTACAAACTGCAGAATGGTTTAGGAAGGGAAAGCAGACATCTGACTTAAAAAACATGGCATAACTTTTAATAGACAATCTGAGTACATGAGGACTTTGAAGCTTGCATGAGTTGGGCTGATGGTTGGACTTGATGATCAGAAAGGTCCCTTCCAACCTAGATGACTATGACTATGACTTTGGGAGCAGGCTGTTCTGCCTTTATCGATGTAGGGAGTATTCTGCAAATACCACGGCAGGAACAGAACCCAATCTGTCAGTTGTACACTCAAAATGATTATGAAGCAAGTAGTGACTGTACTCACTACTGATTATGAAGAACAGAGTTAAAATTCTTAACAGCTTATAGCAAATACAGAAATAATTTATTTCCTGGTACTGTACACAGACACAAGAATACTGCAGTTTCTGTGGAAGATGTTTGTAAAAGTTTTCCTCAAGTTCTAGTTTATAATACCTCGTTGTCTACAGACAATGTATGTCATTATGGGAGATATTTCAAAGTGTCATGAGGATAAAATTGCTCTCTTCAGATGCAACTAACACAGCCTCTTATGCCAGAGAATATCAAACCAGCAGTTTGAATTGCTATAGTCAATCTGCATAAATGCTAGCACATCCACTTTCATTGAAGGAACCGTGTGATGTCCCTTGCTCTTCTCTCCTAGTACAGTATTTAATTTGTAATTACAGCCTTTGGTAACCACACTGTGTTTTTTATCCTGGAACACAGATTATAGCAGAGCTACAGTTCAAACATGCACCTGAACTACCAGGATCAAGTATCAGTCTTGCAAACTTCAGGCAGGGTCAAAACATTACTAGAACAAGGAGTATTATTTTTCCTGTAGCATTAAAATAAGCTATTCCCAACTAAAGGGGCTGTCTGTACGTTTCTAATATTGGCTCTCCTAGCATCTCCAGTCACTGATGAAAACTAGACACAAAAAGGGAAAAGGAAGAAAATATGTATTTTTTTCCTTTTTCATAAATGCTCTATGACATTTCCATAATAAACCATATTTGCACCCTTTTGATAAGATTCTTGCATTCCTAGAAGAATGCCTGTAATTTTCTGGAATAAGAATGCGGACATAGATTATGTTTCATTTGCCCACCTAACACATTAAGGAACATAACATCCTAAACTGTCACATATGTGAGCCTGAATGTATCTGCATTTTGAGGAAAAAAATAGGGTTATAAGAATCAGCCTGAATCCAGTTCAGTCCAAGTAAAACAGTTTTAAGAGTTTAAGATTACAGTGTTACTATTCTCAAGCACACAGCAGTCTGCACCACCAAGAAAGCAAACCATTCTGCAATTTACTTCTTGTGTTATTTACAGCACATTACTGAATCTATATTTTCCTCCAGCATTTGAGAAATGGGAATAAAAACCACATATAAGGCTAAACATTTGTTAACAATTTGAGGCATTTTAGGAGCCAGATGTATAACACTGAGTTTTCCTCGTGGTCCAGCGTGAGCTGTACATTTCACAAAAGACAGACCTAAATAGCAGGAAATGGAGGCAGTAAGTACCTGTACCTATAGTTCACTGCAGAGTAATACCTGACCTCTCAGGTACACTGCAGAGTAATACCTGACCTAACAGAAAAATATTCAGATTTCACTTCTAAGCTTGCCAGTCTGACAAAACTTGTCCTCTCTTGTAATGGCGAAAAAGGCCTTGAACTCACTCTCCTCCCCCTCCCTTTCCCTGGTATGTTCTTAGAATCTCTCTCCTTTTCCCTCCTTCCTTACAAAGACAAGAAGGTCTGGTGCTTATATAGCTTTTGCATCAGCTGTCTCAGCCAGTTGTCCCTTCTGCTCTTTACACCTGCTTTCAAAGTAACATGACCCTTGGCCATGCAGGAGCAAAAAGTGGTAACAGAGGGAGGCAGCACACTGCACAAGAAGAAATCAATACATACCCAGTGAGTAGTGTATTTATAAATAGTCTACAAGGGGGTTGTAAAAAAGTTATAACTATGTTACAGACAAGCAATATGTTCTAGCAAATAAGAAGCAATTCCTTGAAGGACAGATTCTAACCTATGACTACTGATCACTTAGCTAAAGGAAATGCGTCTGTATATAACGTGCTGTCTTATATTCCCCATGGGCTGAAACCAGCACTTTCTGAAAGGCCACATGGAGATGCAAAATAAGTAAGCAAACAGGAAATGAAGAGCATGGAGTCTGTACTATGGATAAGCTGGAATGTAAAGGGACCAACAAAGAGGTGGTGAGAAACAGGGAGGGAGGTAATAGAATGTTCTTTTGAGAGATGGGAGACAGGAGATTTGCTCATGACCCTTTAAACTTTTGCTGGAGCTCTGCATTATCTAAGGCTGTCTGTGACCTTAAGTTAAGTGCACTACATAAAGTGACACTTTAAGGCTGAGAAGATTAGGATGACTAAATAGGCAAGGTGTATAAATGCACCACCAAAAGGTGCGCATCCTCCTTCCTCTCCATTGAGGATAAAAGACTGATTTGAAAGGGCAAAAACCATTTAGAACAAATTTTTTTTTGTCCTATGGATATTCTGAATTGGCTTGTTGGATTAACTGCACGTCATATTACTGAAGGAAATGCTTTCTCTTAATGAAGCACATGTAAATAGATTTGCATTTGCTTTTGCACCATTTATGCTAAACACTATAATCTTTATACTGGAAAGCATGATGTGATTGCCCATTTTGACTCCACCCACTTCAAGAGAGTTTATTCATTACATGTTTATTGCAATTATTAGGTGCTTACAAGGTTTATCATTCCCCATTTCATAACAGAGACAGATCCCTTAAATATTCCAGTTTCATTGTTGAATAAAAGCTGCTATTTTCCCAAAATAAACAAACTGTATTAATTTACAAGAACGTAAAAGTCCTAGTGCAACTAGAACACAACAAAACATAGTTAACAGCAGAATTTTTTTTGTAAGGTATTTTAAGTGCTAACCTTTGCATCAGCTCAAGGACAGACTGGACAAAACCACTGAATATTAAATGCTAGAATACCACATCTGAATCAAAAAGTCCCGATGCTGTCAATTATTCAAGACTCAGAAAGCATTTTAGAGAGTTATCACTACATGTTTGCACTATTACTAACACTGGGCAACTGCTTTTGGACAGTCTTAGAGCAACAAAACCAGTAAAATGTGCATTCAGTCTATAGATTCTTAAGCTCTCCTTAACAAATTAATTCCACATTGTCAAGGAATAATGTTATTTAAAAACTTAGTGCAAGTTTATATATATTTATTATTTAGCCAGTCTTGTTTATATTGACTACAAGATTACCACATCCCAGTAAAACTGACCTGCTTCGGGGTGTTCTACTGTTGCTTCAGGAGTCCAAGGTCCAGCTTTAACATAGCCTCTCTTTTCAAGAGCGAAGACAAATCCTCCATCTCCAATGACAATTTCTCCAGCATCTAAGCGCTCTAGAATACCCTGAAGAGAGCAACAGAAAAGTTCAACAATTAGAGTTCTTCAGTTTTGTGAGCTTCCTTCATTGCCATTTCCTGCACTTGCAAAGCAGATAAATATTTGTAGGGTACCAGAAATACTTTCAACATAATATATTTCCATCTTGAAATTCTCTTTAAAGAGTAGTACATGATCCGCTTTGCAACATAAGGCTTTAATATTTGCCTATTTGTTAAGCAAGGCTTTTTGTTAGTCAGCCTGTGATACGCCAGAGGTACAACCGGAAGAAACAGAAGCAAATAGTCCAACACCATTCTTGTGAAAATAAAATTATGTCTCAATGAAACACTAGTATCTCTAATCTCTTTCTTTGTTCTTTTACTCATTAGCTACAAGTGCCATCTTGACAGACTCAGCACAAGAAGTTTGTGTGTGATACAAGATGGCACAACAGGCATCATGGAAGAGTATGCATGTAACATTTCTCTACCAAACAAGACATTTCTTGCTGGCCTACATTTTCTAGCTGAATTTTCACTTGTGTGGGTTTGCTTACTTGGTCTTAAAAAAATGGAAGACAATTCTGCTTGTTCTGCACAGCCCTGAAATGTTTTAAGATGCCAGATTACAAACCTTTACAGCACTCTGATTAACCTTGATTCTGCCTTGAACTCCATTCTAATGCAAGGAAGTTACTAATTATTTCTTTTCTAAAACAGAAAAATATGAACATGATATGTATTTGTTACAACTAATAGATATTATTTTTTTAATACCATTTATTGCTTCATTTGTATGCTCAAATGTTTCAGAAAGTACCTTGCTATTACTCTAAAATAAGACTAACTTCTGCAACTGTATTACAGCCACAATTCTATATACTTTTAGAAGTGGATGAACACTGATTCGTTACATTAATTCTTCCCCTGCATTCACAGCTTTTGTTAATGAAGGGTAAAACTGAAATTTCTCTCCATGGTTAGCTTTTCTTGATGGCACACTAGCATTTCAAGTAGATGAAATGTGAGGGAGAGAAAAAAAGCCTGGTGGACAGAGAGTTGAGTGTAGGTCTTCATCTGAGAGGAAGGGGTTTTTTAACAATCAGCCTCCAACTCACAGTAGAATATCTTTCTTGATAATTTCTCCTTCATTAATTCAATTAACTCATACCACATATCCATGAAAGGCAAACATATTGGTGAGATGAGAGGATGCCTTTCCAAAAAGGAGCACCCTGCTAACTATGTCAAGCACCCTGCTAACTATGTCAGTTCCAGTATGCAGCACAGAAGTGTAAGATTACTTGGAGCCTACAAAACCTAGCTAAGAGGGTCAGCATTTTTGGCTCAGGCACTGACATGGCAACAAAGTGACAGGACTTCACTGTACAGTGCTGCTATGCAGGTAGATGAGCTTGGCTTTCAAATCCCTGCATCACATTCCATTGCACCCTGTAGACTTGCCAAAAATACTGACCTGATTAACTTAGTAGATTTAATAAAATGTATGAGCTTTTATCTTTCTTTTAGCAGGACTAGGAGCAAAAAGAAATCTATAGTACTCAATCTCAAAATCTCAGTAATTTTCGATCACTCGGTCATACCCGTCTATCAGGGAAATTCTATGTGTGAATGTCAGGAGAATTTGCGAAGATTGTTTGCAATTAACTAGTTTGCAGATATAACAGAATGCTTCAAATGAGGCCAAGAAAAGTACCCAAGATATCACTGTTTATGACTCTTCTTCTACGTGACAGTCTTTTATAGACAGAGCCTGCTTCCAAAGTTGAACATGCAGAGGAAAAATAAAAGCCTTTAACATACAAGCAACCTCACTCATTGCATGTTAACTAAACAGTAAGTAACAGATATGTGCTTACATCTTTTTTTTTCTTTTAAAAACTCACTTCCAGGATTTAACAACAGTTTTGCTTCACAGATGTAGTTTTTTTTAAACTGCACTTAAAAATAGTCTTCACTTCTCATGTCCAGAAGCAACATAACCCATGATAAAATGGTCCATGGCATCTTAGTACCTAATATATTGTGATATACCCAACCTAGTAACAGGCCATCTAATAGAATGTGACATAAGCACAAAGTTCTTAACTTCCTTTGTTCATGTTTGCTTAAAACAGAAATAACTTTTTTGCAAACTTTATTATTTTTCTGATATCACCTCTTCACACCATTTTTACTTCATCTACACTGGGCAAAATACTATTGGTTCAACCACCATACAGCTATCAAAGTTCATCAACATTGGTTTGTTCTCCCCAAAGGCCTATAGCTTTGTGCTCATGCCCAATCCAGATGAAAATTGTAATGTCAGGTGAGCTGGTGGTATGCAGATCTGTCATTAAATAACAAGAAATAGCACCTGCAAAAGGGCTAATCAAGGCCTTTTATGAGCTATCTGTTCACTGCTTTTCTTTTGCTACCATGAAGGAAGTTGCACCACATAGTTCATGCAGCTACCCACAGACACATATTTCATGCAGCTACCCACAGAAAGAGTTCACATGTCTGTATGAAGGCATTTCCTCAACTATCTTTGGGAATGTAAATGAAATACACAAATGAAATGCCTGCTTGGTCTACCTTTCTCTCACTAGAGACAAAAAAGGCATCTCAAAACAATTATTAGGTTCTCAAATAAGCTTCTCTGTCAGTTGCCTCTAGAGGGAACCCAGGGCAGTTGCCAGGGATCTGAAGCTGGGTGGCATTAATAATGGGACAAAACATAAAATGCAGATTGAATGCCTTCTCACCTCCTTCCTTCATGACTGAAAAAAAGGTCTACAGCTTACAGACTTCTTCCTGTACTTTCTGTTTCTTGATCTAGATGCATACTCTACAGATACAGGTTTTTTCCAACCTAAATTATTCTATGGTCACCAACTCCAATGGTCCAACATCAAAACAGGTAAAAGAATTTCTGAGTAAGAAAAATCTCATCAATGACAACAGTGCCCTTCTGACCAGAAGACAAAATATATAATTCTGCTTATCTTCCCGAGCAGCAGCACAGGATAGCAGTACTGATGTACATGAGAAAGTTTGATTTGGACATTGCTTATGTTTGCATTAATGGCCAAATGGCCAATGCCTTGATTACTTCTTATCCTAGTTTATCCCTTTAGCTATATGAGGGTGCAAAGGGCACGTATGTACTGGAAACTGCACTCAGAAACACTTTTGGTATTCAGTCATACAAATCAAGGGAGGCGCAATTTGGGTCTTGCAAATTAGGCAGGATGCTGGAAAAACAAATCACATGCAATGACAATTATACTTGAAATACTGACAATTTCAATGTGTTGCAAACACTACTTAGTTTGCCTATCAAATAATATTACGTAAAATAGTTCTAAATTTTGGTGGGTCCAGTTGATGTGTTCAGAGATATCAAAATTCTATGAATTCTCACAGCACAAATTTCAATACAATCTATCTCACAGCAGTGTCCAGACGTCTGTTGTGGCTCAGGACTGAATAGGTATAGTTCTTACTATGGCTTTAAGTGAAAAACAGTCCGACCTTACTTGTCAAAAACACCAGGTACCTTACCAGAGGTTAACGATTATGGTTTGCGGATGGTGCCAGCAGCTCCGGTCAGAACCCAGGGCAGGCGGGAGAGCCGACGCGGAGGAGGACAGGGCCAGAGCAGGACCCAGATCTTTCCGGTGCCACTGCCAGGCTCCCACCTTACGGGAGCGTGGCCGCCTCTCCCCGGCCGCTCGCTACCGACGGGCAAGTCCCGAAGGGGACGGCCGCGGGAAGCAAAGCGGGATGGGTCCCCCCAGGGCGGGAATAGGAGAGGGAGGGAGAGAGATGGAAGAATTACCCTTTTGCCCTGTTTCGTGGTCTTCCCGATTGGCAGCATCTTCCTCGCCTCAGGCACTCCTGCTTTCCGAATCAGTCCCGACGGTTCTGCTCGGCGCTGAAGACCGCTGGTGTCTCCAGCTGCAGCTTTATAGCCCTTGAAGGAGGCGGGCCACGGTGGGCAGCGCTGCGGGCGGCACCTCCGCCCGGCCCGGCCCCTGACCCCGCGAAGCGCCCTGCCAGGACCCGGGGCTGCCCCGCGCCCTCCCTCCGCCGCCTACTCTCCCGCTTGGCCCGGAATCGGGAGGCGCCCGTTTGCTCCGTCGGGCTGCCCTCCTTGGACTAGGGGCGGACCGGCGTCCTCCTCCGTGAGGGCTGGCCTCGGCGGGGCCAGGGAGGGGACGGGACGGGACGGGACATCATTGGGAGAGACTCGGAACCTCTGCATCCCTGCTGCCGGCGGGATGAGCGGGGTGCTGCGGGGAGCTCTGCGGCGGCTGCCCAACCCCCGCCACGGTAGCCGGCCCCAACCCCTCGCCGCCGCCGCGCACCTGCATCCCCTCAGAGGCGCGGCGGGTGCACTAGGACGGTGAGTGTGGGCCGAGCCGGGACGTGTGGGTAAGGCTGCTGAGTGAGACGGGTGAGGGCAAGGCGATGAGTGGAGCAAGGTCTGCTGGCTGCCTGTCAGGCCGCCGAGGGCCAGCATCCCTGGCATTTCCATGGCTAAGAGCAGCTCAGCCCAGGCAGGATGTGCAGATTCCTTCCCGCTGTCTGCGCCGGCAGAAATTAAGTTGTTTCAATGGCAGGAACGAAGATCGAGGTGAAGCTTGTAGTTGCCAGGGATGAACACACCTGGACTCTTANCAGCATCCCTGGCATTTCCATGGCTAAGAGCAGCTCAGCCCAGGCAGGATGTGCAGATTCCTTCCCGCTGTCTGCGGGGCCATACACGCCGGCAGAAATTAAGTTGTTTCAATGGCAGGAACGAAGATCGAGGTGAAGCTTGTAGTTGCCAGGGATGAACACACCTGGACTCTTACCCGGCTCCTGGGTTTGAAAGAAAAGGTTTGACTAGAGCTGGCAGTCAAGTGAGGAAATCTCAAATTCACGGTATGAAAGAGGCGTGAAGAAAGTCTCTACGCTTCACCTTGATTGCTTCAAAATTAAGTCACAGAGATTGTATCAGTGTCCTACATCTGCTTGTTCAGTAGCTTGTGGTTAACTTGCAGAAATCAATATGTAATCACACAAAAGAGAATGTGCAAACATGTTGTATGTGAAACAGAAAACCTGTGGTGTTCACTGCTCCCATTTATTTTATTTTTCATTCATTGCCATTTATTTAGTAAGTGTGGTGCATACTCCTGGATTTGCACTTAAAAATTAATTATGAGACCTCAATTCTTAATACATATGATGAAAAGCTTTGGTTTCTGAGTGGAGGATGGATGGAGAACTAGTTACACATTTGAAAGCCTTTTATCAGAGAAGTTGCAAAAGAATGTTAAGGGATGAGGGGAGATAAAATTGAGTATTGATTAACTGTCCCAAAGAGAGAGAGTACCACGGTTTCACAGTAGTCTGTGCTGCTACTTCAACCCTCTACCTTGTCTCATAGTCAAAAATTTTTATTATTATTTTTTTTAAAATCAGGATGCTATTAGTGATTGGGTGTGGTGTGGCAGCAAAGAGGAGGATCAGTTGAGTAAAATGGGGATGCCTCCAGAAATGCCAGCAGTTTTGGATTCTGCTGGATTAAAGTGGATTTTAAAATAATTTATGTGTACTGTTATAATTCGAAAACATGCATTTTGACACTGTCATTTTGGGAATACAGTTTCTTATTGTGGAATAGGATCTACATATAAGGATATATTGGACAAACAGCAAGGATTTAAAGTTGCAAGTGGAAGCAAACATGCTTTGATTTTTTATGCTACTGCGTTTTATTTGTATGACTCTTTTAGAGCATATGTTTTAAAAGATAGTGGTGAACAGGTTAGGTGTCTGTAAACTCCCAAGCTACACCAAGTTATATTATTATTGGAGCAGTAAATAAAAGACATAGACAAAAGTGCAATTGTGTTTTTGTAACTATCTGTAATTCCTTTGTTTTTCCTTTTTTTCCCCAGGGAAGGAACCCCATCCACTTCCTTGGGGAAAGACAGAGCAGACACGGTGATTATTGGAGGAGGTTGTGTTGGTGTGAGTCTGGCCTACCACTTGGCTAAGGCTGGCTTGAAGGATGTCATTCTGCTAGAAAAATCTGAGCTCACTGCTGGATCAACCTGGCATGCAGTAAGAAATGTTTTGTTAATCTCTCAGGTTAACAGCTGTTTGCGTATCTAATGGAGTTTAATTACCTTTATATTCCTGGATTTCCAGGGATTAACTATTTTGATTATCTTGTATGTACAAAAAGCATTGAGCTCTACAGATTAGCAGTATGAGTTTTGAAAAATTAGTTCATCTCTTCTTGTTTGTAAAACTGGGACAGGTACTATATTTAGAAATTATTATTATTGTAGTTAACTGGGTTTAAGCTCTAAACTTTATTTTAACATGGACTTTTTAAATTTAAGGTTTTATTTTTAAGGCAATCTAATTTATGGTGCCGAGTTTTATAATCAGCTTCACTGACATGCATAAACTCAAAATATGAAACTGGAGTTATTGAATATGTAGTTATTTTTTATATATGTGCCATCCTGAAAAAGGGGTGATCAAGAAGCAGTTCTTAGAGACTGTCCCAGGTACTAATTCTTACTAGAGGAAAGAGATTTCTTGCCTGCTACTGCTGATAGTACATAAAAATTTGGAGGTGCAAAGCTAGCAGCTCTACACCGTGGGTGCACATGCTTAGTGTTTGTCTGTACACAAAGTAAAAATAACTGAAAAGATGTATATGTAGTGATGACCTTGTGGAAACACATTCTGTACTAATGCCAGTCATATGGACAAAGCATGCATGTATGTAATTTCATATGTTCCATGGCAGTGTCTGGAGTAGTCAGTGTAATGGAATTAAACAGATCTTGCCATAGTATGCAAAAGAATGCTTTATCTATTCATTTCCAGCTGCGCTTAACTGCCATTTGGAGAATGTTTTCCCTGTGTGTAGAAATACAGAAAAGTAAAAATCTTTACTTTGCTAGCTTTGTGTAGTACTTAGAGGTATACTTTCAAGATCAAATTAAGAAGGATGACTCATATAGATTATATTTGATTTATATTCTCATGCTTCTCCCAGGAGAGCAAGTCTGGACTTAAAATTTCTTCATCTTGGATCAGATGTTCTGTGCATTTCAGGACTTAATATAGTAAATTTTAAAAACAATGACTGCCTGAAAGATTTTAATAGGTTTATACTTCATTTTACTTGCCTTTCAAAAAACAGCAACATATAACAACGTTGTGTGGAGGTAGGAAAACCAATATTTGGTATTTTGGAAATTATATCTCTTTTAGGCAGTCTCACTATGGCTGATGTAATGCATTGAACAGAGCAAGATCATACGTGTCAGATCCTCCATCTTGTCTGTTGAATCATAACTATGAAATGTCTGGAGAAATACTTTAAGTAAATGAATGGGACACATTCTGAATTCTATTTACCCAATGCATATAGATAAAAATACACATGTAAAAAAAATTAAAGTTCCCTCATTGAGTAAGAAACCAATTTCATTAATGGGGGATTGTTATTAAATGATATTCTTATTGCAACACTTGTTTACTCTTGCTTATTGCTCATGAGTGCATAGTTATGAGAATATTTTCTCAGTATATTTTTTTCAGCATATTTGCTTCTACGTCTTAGTGAACACATTAATGGAGCACTCAGTGAGGTAGACTTGCAAAAGTATCCTTGCAAACGGAGGGACATGGAGCACAGCAGAGAAAATGCCTTTGCTGCCACTGCTGAGAGGGCTGCCTTGTAGCACCTGTTGCAACAGAATTTGATGTGATTAGTAGAGCAAGGTACTTAGCTGTGGGAGAGGTTAAAATGGATAACTGTTAAAATTATATGCAAAATATATGCTGTACTGTCTCTTTTCATTGAAGTGATGTGTCTGAAGATGGCCCTGTTGATGTCTGCTTCAAGTGATGGAGATCGAAACTGACACTGAGTTCTTTGTCATCCAAAATACTGAGCATTCATCTGTGGCTTCCTCACTGCAATACAATACTAGATAGAGATAAAAATTACACATAGCATGTGAAATGGCATGTAGTATTGGCTGCAGCCACTAATGTTGAAAGCCTGGGTCAGATGTTGCCATACTGTAGCACTATTACTCGCCTTCACAGTCCAGCAAGTCCTGCAAGAGCTCAGGATCGTGTTTCATATAAATCATATTTCTGCTAGTGTTACTGCCAAAACTTTGTTCCACTTCTCAGATCTGAGATAAATTTCATGCATGTTATTAAAACAGCACAAAAAATGTGCACATTTTTACATTATGAGTAATAAGAAGATGTAAATAAAAGAGCAAGTGCTGATCATTTCTCTGCCTACTTAACCATGAAAAAAATAGTGGGTTTATGTGTGTAAATTAGGTCAAGGCTTACACTTTAAGAACTCTTGAAGCGGTACTGTTCTTCAGGTCAGATCACTTACAATCTCACTGAAGCCCTAAGGACTGAACAAGGCATATAACTCAGCAAAGAAATCTTTTGTGTTGTTACTTTTTAAAAAGTTGTTTTCTGGGAAAATGTTTAGCATATTATTGTATCATGTAATTCTTTTTCATTCAACATGCAATTGATCTTGCTGCCAACAGTTAATAAAGCACAGCCAAGGCAAATAAAATTTGGTACAATCTTGCTAAAAGAGAACACGTGGTGTAACAGCATCGATACCATTTTGCTACAGAATGCCGATCCAATAATAGCATTAATATAAAATAATAAATAGATTGGAATATACCAAAAATGTGTGATGTCTACTGAACGAGGTGGGTAATTAAGTCAGTGTGCACTGATAAGGCTGGAGTACTCAGTACTACCTTTGCCTAAGTCTTCACTGACAACATTTCTCTGTGCTCTGAACTGGGTCCAACTGGGGATGAGTAGCCAGATAGGGATTACTGGTAGAACTTGACTCATGCACATACATTCAAATAGATTGGCTATATCCAAGAATGCTGCTGATGGCATTGCAAGTCTGCGAATGTATTGCCTTTGAAACACTGTGGAAATTGGTGGAGGTGCTGCCCAAAATCTGGAAGAAAGCATATGTATGCATATTTAGAAAAAGCCAAAGTGGCAAGCACAGGGCCTAAAGGTTCAGGAAGGTCTCTTATCTGTGGCTGTAAAAGGGAAAAAAGGTGACTGCAAGCTGTCATCATAGATTTATCAAGTGTAAATCATACATGACCAGGCCTGATTGCTTTCTGTGATAAAATGAATCTGTAAACATTCAGATTACAGGGAGAGAAGCTGATATCACTCATTTAGGTTTTCACAAAATTTTAGGCACCATTTCCCATAATATTCTCATGTTCAATTTGTTATTGTATGAATGGATAGTCAACTAGATGGTTGAAAGTTGGAATGGTGGGACTCAGAAGGTAAATGATGAAGCACATTTAGAACTGACAGCTAATACACTCAAGGGCAGGGCTACTATGCTGTGTTTCCTAGATAGGATGGAAGGACAGGAACTTCATGAAGTTTGGCAAGGACAATTGCAAAGTTCTGTATTTGATCAGGAAAGTAGTGTAGTCTCTATCCTTAGAGATTTTTGAGTCCGAGTTGGAGAACCTCTTGAGCAACCTGATTTGATCTGTTAGATTTCCCTGCTTTGAGTATGAGATTGAATGGAGACCTCATGAGGTGTCATTCTGCCTGTTTTATTCTCATTATTTAATGAAACCATTATCCTATTTTTATATGGTACAGTCAGGTTATAGTAGCATTCCATCTACCCTCCTGAAATCAGAAACACTCTTTATCTGGAGCCAAAAGGCATCGGATGTGCTTAAAATCCTTTTCTCCATACCAGGCAGACAAGTTTTAATTTGATTCCTGCTACTACATGATCTTGAATATGTATAATTTTATAGCTACATTGTAAGTGACTTTTGGTTCATTTGGTTCAAAATTTCTTTGTAAAGAAGTCACTGTAAGTGACTGCTAAAGAGAAATTTCCCTATTTCTGGAAAAAATATTGCTACATTTGGAAAAATGAAGCTAGAAAATATTTATATGTGTAAAAGAAGACAATGAAAATAATATGAGAAAAAGATTTCTGGTAGAAGTAAATTATTTTCTACTGATTATTGTACATGGTTAAGAAATGTAGCATTTCAGTCCCTAATTCATTTTTTCATTCTGTTTACTCAGAAAAAATGCCCATAGGATTTATTTTTTAAGAAACTAACAAGTTTTATTTACAATTAGTTAAAATTAAAGTTACAATTTAGTTACAATTAAAGAGCCTTGGGTTTTAGTCTGAGGTGATTTAAATGGAAGTATCCGTAACAAAATAAAAGCACATGTATCAAATGAAATATATAT
>VZTY01029644.1:29488-39899 GCA_013400935.1 Turnix velox | reverse complement strand
CTGCACCATAAATCTTGGTGTCATATAATGGTGTTTGAAAAGAACTTCACCTTTGAACACCTCTAATTCCTCAGACAGCAGTGATCCTTCCCACCTACTTGACTCCACAAAATAGAATCCCCCTAAGAATTTATCCTCAGAAGAAAATCAAGAAAACCTTCCCTGGGAGAGAAGCCTTATTGCACTCAAAGTCAACACCAGTTACATGTCCAGAGCAACAAGGAAACATCATCTTAAAATATCACACCCTGCTTTACAAACAGCAATAAATCCTCACAGACCAAACTCTGGCCAAATAATGAGTTGAAATAAAGAGTTGAAAAGCATAACACACACCTGACACAAGCAAAGTAGAGGCATTTAAGGATATTTTGGACTCTCATCCCACTAGAAGTAAGGGCTTGAGGACCAGCAGGAAAAAGTCAAAGCAGCACAGCTGCAAAACACATGAAAAGCTCCCAGATCCTGGGAATGGCCTTGATCAGCCTTCCCCCAAAGGGACTACTTTCACTGCAAAAAATAGATTCATTATTTATAGATGAAAATAAGGTGGCTCAATGCAACTGAGGAAGCCACGTGCAATTCAGCAGATATTCTGCATTATGTAAATGACATGTACATACACAGAAGCTTCTGTGGCCACATTAAGTTTTGTGTCAGGAACACAAGGGTTTTTTTCCATTATTTTCTACAGAATTAATGTCTGACCTTGAAATCCTTTATGGATTGATGGGTGACAGCCAAGTTCACTTCTCTCCATCTGAAGTTCTCAAAGCTCTGCAGGACAGACTCCCCTAACTGGTCACTTACTGGTCAATGAACACAATTTGATTTTCAACCACTCATTCTTCAAAATGAAACACTAAATAACATCCCCAAATTCCCACTCCTGTACCATTTACAGACAAGAGTTACAAATTCAGGGCACACATTGTGACAAGTGGCAGTTTTAATATAGCACTTGGTTGAATAGCTTATAAAAATGGGACCCTTAACTTTTCTAGGACTTCAGACAAAAGTTCAAGCTGTTTATTGACAAGTAGTAGGCACCAAGCCATGGCACTTTGCCTAGGCTGGCTGTATTGCCTCTTGTCATTAAGAATCAGTGATATTTTTGATTCTTTCTGAAGAAGACAGACTTTTCCACCAGCTTTTTAATCACTTGAGAGACACAGCTTCACTTCAGCACACCATTTTTTCCCCAAGACTGCTTGTTCCCATAGGAGGTAGTTTATTTCCCATTCCTTCAAATAGAATTAGATATCCAAGACCAAACAGTCTGGTTATTTGAAAGCACTAGATGCTTCATATCACTTGGAAAAAACAGATATAGTATGACTACATATAGCTTTGCTTCTTAAATGGACAAGGCAAGTTGGAAGGATTATTCCTCCTGCCTTGCAAGAAAAGAAAAGAATACTATTTTCTATATTTTCTAACATTTTGGGCTCTTACAGGATTGTCATAATAGTTCAAACCATTAATAAATCCTGGTGTGTTACAATGAGTCCAAGAAAAGGTGAAGTTATAAACAAAGTTCCAATCAAGTCCCTCTTTTTCTATCAACTCCTTGGCCCCAGTGAAGAAGTTGTGAGCCTGTTCACATGTTGCCAGCTCAGACTCTGGGGTGGAAAGACAGGAATAATTGACTCTTGCCTGAAAAAGCCTGACCTGGTGCTGCCACACTTGTAACAACACAGCTCAAAGTTTGTAAACATCCTAGGAAAAAAAGGAGACAACGCAGCAGAAATTAAAACATAGCTTTAATTTAATGTTTTCAGTTGTATGGTGCAATTAGACCGATGTAACAAACATGCATTGCAATATTATGCTCCCTGTGACTAAAAGCCTTGGGAAGGGGATGATCTGAGCTCCCTCACCTTTATTTTCTGCCCACAAAGCTCTACAGAAATCAGATCAGCAGCACAAAATAACTGCAGTCAGACTCTATGCCTGAAGATCAGAATGTTCTAAGCATTTACTTCAGTAAGAAATATGGCAGATGAATCCAAAATAGATTATATTCTACCTTTCTGCCTGAGAAAAGGAAGGAAGAAAAGAGCTCACTCCATGCATTGCCTTTCTGGATGAAAACAGCAACTGCAGGGTGGAAAAAAAGCACTTCTTAAAAAAATTTCACATCACTACTTTGTGAAATTCTCATCCATCACACAGCATTAGAGATAATGCTCAAGAGACTCTGCTGTGGCTTTACTGTGATTTAACAAGGACATTTGCTCCTCCCCTGCTTTATTTCACAGTCCTGGGTGGCACTAAGCTTTGATGTTCTGTAGCTCCAAGGGGAGCTTCTAGTTAAAGTCACTCTTACTGCAGGGAATTCTGTTACATGACACTTCTCAAAAATAGTTTTTTTGTGGAAGAAAAAAAAAAAGCATCAGATGACTTGCTGACTTCTGAGACATGCAGATGCAATGAGCAAAAAATAAAGTACAAATCCTGCTGATTCTTCATATCTGACCCAGAAAAAGGCACCCTCTACAATTCAGGAATAGAGAACATCAAGTTGGAGAGAATACAAGAAAAAGATTAAGCAAAGTATTAAAAATCTACAACATCTGGGAAAACAGAGGGCATAACAGTGGGACAGAGTGGAAAGCTCTTCATTTTCACTTACAGAGGTGACATGAAAATACATAAACATATATAATTACTCACAATATTTCCCCCTGGGAAACCCAAATTTATGCCTGGTCTGTATAAGATGACAGCTCAGCTGTGACAGAGAACAGCCCTATAATTAGGCCTCTGTTGTGCCATCAACAAATAAGGCATTTATGAACTTACATCCCCAGAGATGAGAATCCCACGCACACATAGCTGAGGGCTCATACATCACCTGGCTGCAACCTTTCCTCCTCATTATGCATTTCATTTTGGGTTTGGTTATTAGATGCCCACAAGCACCTACTAAGCAGAAGGAAGAAATCCATGGCAGAGCAAATCCCAGCTCTGCTGTTAGACAGGTCTCAAAGCAGGAACAAAGAGCCAGCAGCAGTGAAAGTTCGCTGAGACCCTGCTGGGTGGGCACAGATCCAGAAGCAAGGGGTGATCCTTGAAACAAGAGGCACCAGGACACTCATCCCCCTTGACAACACACTGAACACTGAAATAATACACCACTCTTAGCAAAGACTCTTGGAAAACATTGGATCTTTGGGCTTTGGGTTCCCATTGCACTGCTATAAACTACCACATCACGTGTGACTAGATACAGGGATATAATTGTGTATGGTTTTGCTCTTCCCTTTACAGCACAGTGGTAATTCAACACTGTGATTTGATGTTCTTTTTCTGCAAGTGCCTGTACCAGTTTTAAATAAAACATGTTTGTCCCAAAACCAGCCCTACAAAAGATCAGTTTTTCCCCTTTGAGACAGAAGTGCTATAAGCAGACCCAGAGACCACATGGTGATGGAGAGAGTGCAGTGAGAAAGATTAATCTGAAAAAAAGGAAGACAAGGAAGGACAAGGAGTTGAGGTTGTTCAGCATGGTGAAGAAAAGGCCCAGGGGGGACCTCAGAGTAACTTATCAATACCTGAAGGGGGCTACAGAAAGGCAGGGGTAGGATTTTCTATAGGATATGTGATGGAAGGACTAGAATAACAGATGTAAATTGGAAAAGGGGAGATTCAGGCTAGATATAAGAAAGAAATTCTTTACAATTCGGGTGGCGAGACAATGGAACAGGTTGCCCAGAGAGGCTGTGGATGTCCCCTCTCTGGAGGTGTTTAAGGCCAGGCTGGATGAGGCATTGAGCAGCCTGATCGAGTGGGAGGCAACCGTGCAGGGGGGTTGGAACTCTATGATCTTTAAGGTCCCTTTCAACCCAAATTATTCTATGATCCTATAATCTTAACTCTTGTGTCATTTTGTTATAAGTGACAAGAAAAACAAACAGGAACATTTTGAGTGAGCACATCACTGCAGGAAAGAAGCTGCATTCCCTCAGCAGCAATTGCCATGCCTGGGAGCATCTGCAGGAGCAGCACGAACACACCAGGATAATGTGGTCGTAACTCACAGAAACATCAGCAAACAGCAGTTTCCCTGCTCACTGCAACAGCTCCTAGGATAATTTAGTGAAGACACAGACACTGCTCTATCATTCCTCCTCCCTCAAAGCAGCCACATCACTTTTACTGAGGTGCTTCATTGTTATTCTGAAGCTGACTTAGATTATTTTTTTTTAAACAGAAAAACTCCACAAGAACACACTCCTTAGCACTGCACACAGGGGCTTCAAGGCCAGGCAGGATGGAGCTTTGAAGACAGGCTGAAGGACAAGGGGTTGTTCAGCTTGGTGAAGAGAAGGCTCTGGGGGACCTCAGAGTAGCTTCTCAATACCTGAAGGGGGCCTACAGAAAAGCTGGGGTAGGACTCCTTAATAGGATATGTGATGGCAGATCTACAAATAATGGATGCAAATTGGAAGAGAGGAGATCCAGGCTAGATATAAGAAAAAAATTCTTTACAGTGAGGGTAGTGAAACACTGGAACAAGATGCCCAGAGGTTGTGGATGCCCCCTCTCTGGAGGTGTTTAAGGCCAGGCTGGACAAGGCACTGAGCAACCTGGTCTAGTGGGAGGTGTCCCGGCCCATGGCAGGGAACTAGATTATCTTTAAGGCCCCTTCCAACCCAAACCATTCAGTGATTTTATGGTCTAGTGGGAGGTCTTCCTGCTCAGGGTAGGAGGGATGAAACTACATCTTCAAGCTCTCTTTCAACTCAAACCATCCTATAATTATCAGAAAGTCTGGGGTTTAATCCAGGCTCTGAGCCTACATTTATTAATCCTTTTTTTCCAAAGCATGGAGACCAAGAGCAGTAGGTCTGTTACTGAAATCCAGGAGGAGCTACAGCTACAGAGCAGCACAGGACAAGCACCTGCCTGTCAATTCAGCTCCAACATGGGAATTCCTCCACCTTCAGCTCCTCTATTTGCATTCATTTCATGCAGCACCAAGGCATACAAACCTCCTGCTTGACTGCACTCAGAATCCTGGGAGCTGCACCCATTACCTGGCCAGGTAAGAGGCTGCCAGCACTTCTAGGAGTGCCAGGATCCAAAAGTAAAAGCATGCCAGAGCTTGTCTGCTGATTATTACAGCAGTTCCCCCCCCAAGGCCACCAAACGAGGGGGTCATGTGCTGTACCTCCCAGTAACACCTCTCCCTCCAGGACCTGTCATCTTCCCATTTAATTCTAAGCAAGAAGGAGAGAGGTGCAGAAAGGGCAAGCTCAAACACAGGGCTCTGCCTAACGTAATGGCCATGCCAGGAATCCAGGTTTACGTGCAGAGACTGTCAAAATAAGGAGCAGAAGTAGTAGCTCACCCTGCAGAGCTCTGCATGCATTTTAAGAACACACAAACAGCTTAATGCTGGCAGTTTTTCTTCTCAAAAATTTATCTTTACAGGCTGCATCTTGAAGGGGAGGCTCCTCCTTTCTGGCCAGCTGTTTTGAGCCAGACCTTCCCCACACTAAATATGCTTAAACCCAAATGAGTTGCTCAGCAAAGAAAGCAGGAGGTGCCCAGAGCTATTTCTAGAAGTGGGGCCTCAAACCATTTTGCAGGCAGCTATTTTCTGAGCTGACATATCAAACATGCACCTCTATCATGCAGAAGAGCTCCCCTACCCCCTTCCTCCTCCTCCACAAGCATCATTTTCATCCTGCTTGTGTGTACACAGAGAGAAACCACACTGGGAAGATAAGAAAACCCTGGCAGGGGCATTGCCTGGTTCAGTTTTTTCAGTGTTTGTGAGGATTTTGTTTGCTAAGCAAAGACAGAGTATTTAAATGGTGCTGATTAAAACCATTCTATCAAGACATCATGTCTTTAGAAATACTGGTTATGTTTAATTCATGCTACAGCTTTTTTTCCTCCCTCCCCAAATCCATCAATTCATATTACACTCCTCCAGCAAAACAAACACACATATGAGAAAATTCTTGCAAGCCCAAAGCACAGAGACAGGATATTTGGCCTTTAGCAAAGTCTAAGTAAACTGGAGTTTCAGCAGGACTCGAAGTCTATTTAAACAGCAGCCAGTTCCTAACTGACTGGGAGTCAGGAACAAAAGTTTCTTGGGAAAAACCATCCCAACTCACATAAAGGCTGTTGAAATATTAGCTCCTGGCAGGATCAGCACCTTGCTTTGGGATTTAATGGGAAGCAAAGTGTCTCACAGATTCTGTACTCCAGAAGAAACTACCCTGATCCATTGGAGCGGGTCCAGAAGAGGGCCAAGGGGCTGGAGCAACTGCCCTATGAGGACAGGCTGAAGGAGTTGGGGTTGTTCAGCCTGGAGAAGAGAAGGCTCAGGGGGGACCTTATAGTAACTTATCAGTGCCTGAGGGGGTCCTACAGAAAGGCAGGGGAAGGAATTTTTAACATAATATCGGATGGGAGGACTAGAAACAATGGATGTAAATTGGAAGGGGGCAGATTTAGACTTAAGAAATTCTTTACAGTGAGGATGGTGAAACACTGGAACAGGTTGCCCAGGGAGGTTGTGGATGCCCCCTCTCTGGAGGTGTTTAAGACCAGGCTGGACAAGGCACTGAGCAGCCTGATCTAGTGGGAGGTGTGCCTGCCTATGGCAGGGGGGTTGGAACTCAATGATCTTTAAGGTCCCTTCCAACCCAAACTATTCTATGATTGTCATAGACAGAGGGGGGCTTTAAGACTCCAACCTTTCTTCTCCAAACCTTTGCTCCTCCAAACCTCCCCTTAAACAGCATCACATCTCACTTTATGGAAATTATTAGAATATATGCATGAAAATGCACAATTCAGTCCTGTGGTGGCACTCCGCTTGTCTCTCCTGGGCAGCTGGTAGCTACACACCACCAAGGTGGGGGTGGGCACACAAGGGGACAGCTAGGGCAACTTTTGTTGAACCAAAGCACAGCCCTTAGTTGGCAAGGGGAAGCTCCCATTGCTAATTACTCTAGCAGCCAATAAAACAGACTGTCAAGGTTTTTTTCAGGAAATACATTAATTCAGTCCCAAGGTAAGTATTTAGTTATCTGATGCTTCACAATAGCTCATTATAACTCATATCTTAATAAAGAATCTGCTGCAATCCAAGACCCAAGTCTATTCTGACAACAGTTTGAGAGACAACTGCACAAAAACAACAGCCAACAAGGGCACTTCTGATGTGGCAGAAGCTGAAGCAGTGAAGACCTCAAACTGCTTCTGACTTGAACCAGTTCCAAGAGTTTAACTGGTCAGATAAAGTGTTCACGTTCCCAGGAGTAATTGGCCAGGGACTCATGCAACCACTCACATCACACCTCCAAGCACAGCCTCTGGCCAGCTTTGAGGTGTCTCAGGCAGACAGGAGACAGGAAAGTGAAACAGAAGCAGCACAAAGAGCTTTTGGAAATGTTTTGACAACAGCCATTACGAGCCAACACACTCCTGTGGTACCTCAGCTTTCACAAGTCCCTCCAAGTCAGCTCCCTCCCTTCAACCCACAGTGAGTATTAAGATTTTTTTTTCCCTAAGCCCAGCATTCACCACAGGAGCTAATTTTTTGGTAATTCATTAGGCTACTGTAATTCAGGAAAGACCAATTCATGCTGTAACTTTCTGAAATGAATCCTCCACAAAAATATTACCCCACCCTCCCATAAAAGTTCATTAAGGATTCTCTCACCTGCTCCCAGAAGATCACAGAGCAGATGCTGTCAGACAGGTTTGCTTTCTGTTATTACCAATTTCAGCTGCAATTCATCTCTCCTAATCCCATTCTGAATATCAGGTACTCAGAAATAGTTATTAAAATGAAATAAAGAAGTTTTATTCTAACCACCCAGGAAGAGTGGTTGGGACAGAGCTTATAGAGAGGACAAGACACAACCAAGTACGTGGGGATGACTTGCTCCTCCTCAAATCTAGTGGACATGCTGTTCTTCTGAAGCTCCCCTCAGGCCCTCCAAATATTTGCTTGAGGTTTACTTTCTGTGCAGAGTTCACAAGCAGAATGGTGAGCACGAAGGGCACATTCCTCTGCTAAGTATCTCCTTCAAAATTTGGGTAAACACCAGCACATTCCTGCCCAACTCAGACAAACAATTTGTATTCTCATCACAGGAGCAGAGTTTGGAAATAAGAGCTGACTGTGGCCTTGCTGCCTGGTAATCACTAAAACTAAGCACACAACTTAAGTGATTTGTGTCCTCTGCTAATCAATATGGTTAAACTCTCACAATGGAAATATTTATCCCAGTAAACCATTGCACTAAAGTAGATTATTTTGACTAAAAGGACAGCTGTAACCACAAGAGAGGGTTCTAGCAGGCAAAAAGAAACATAGAATTCTTTGGGATGGAATGGGCATTAAAAATCATCTAGTTTCAACCCCCCTGCCATGGGCAGGGACACCTCCCACTACACCAGACTGCTCAGTGCCACATCCAGCCTGGCCTTAAACACCTCCAGGGATTGAGGGGGCATCCACAGCCTCTCTGGGCAACCTCTTCCAGTGTCTCACCCCCCTCAGAGCAAAGAACTTCTTACTTAGATCCAGCCTAAATCTACTCTAAATCCAGTCTAAACCTACTGTAGAGCACTAAGCATTATGGTAGTGAAGCCACTGTTAACATTATATTACTGTAATTTCTGAGAATTTATTGCACAGTGGTGAAATTTAATTCAATTTAAATTTTTCTTCCTGTCTTATCCCACCCTCCTCCGGATATGGGTGGGGAGTCACTACTGGAAAATAATTGCCAGCCTGAAAGAATTGCACAATGAAATGACGAATCTTAAACTTACAAAACATTTTCATGCTCCAAAAAGGGCAAAAAGCACCACCAGTGAACACCTCAGGATGCCTCTTCCAACCAGATTAAGGTGCCATATACCTTACCCAATACCTCTGTTGGGCACAAGAGCAGATCATAGATTTATAGAATGCTTTGGGTTGGAAGGGACCTTAAAAATCATCTAGTTCCAAACCCCCTGCCTGGGCAGGGACACCTCCCACTAGACCAGGTTGCTCAGTGCCTCATCCAGCCTGGCCTTAAACACCTCCAGGGATTGAGGGGGCATCCACAACCTCTCTGTTGAGGATGTAGAACAAAACAGCACACAAAAGAAAAAAAGCTTTTTTAAGCAAAAAAAATAGAAGACAACAAAAACAGTTACACACGGACACAGTTACACATTACAAATACATTTCTTACAAGTAGATAAGCCACTAGGGTTGAGATGATAATGGTGAGGAACTGTATAAAGTCACAGAAGTCCATATCAGGATGTCTGCTCTGAGATTTATCTACTTCAATGCAGAAAAGCATGCATTCAAACACTTAATGTTTCAAACCAACATTGTGAAGTCTGGCAAAGGTTTTCACCTGAAGAATTCCCTAACCCAGAGCAAGCCCAAAGCAGGCTTGATACACACTTTCTCAGCTGTCTGTGCTATCTCCCTCTTCTTACACCATATACAAAATCATTGAATAGTTTGGGTGGAAGGGACCTTAAAGATCATCTAGTTCCAACCCTCCTGCCATGGGCAGGGACACCTCCCCCTACACCAAGTTGCTCAGTGCCTCATCCAGCCTGGCCTTAAACACCTCTAAAGAGGGGGCATCCACAACCTCTCTGGGCAACCTGTTCCAGTGTCTCACCACACAGAGTAAAGAACTTCTTTCTTCTTTCCAGCCTAAATCTTCCCTCTCCCAATTTGCATCCATTACTCCTAGTCCTGCAATCAGGTATCCTATTAAAAAGTCCTATCCCTGCCTTTCAGTAGCCCCCTTCAGGTACTGATAAACTACTATGTGGTCCCTCCTGAGCCTTCTCCTCTCCAGGCTGAACAATCCCAGCTCCTTCACCCTGTCCTCATAAAGGAGGTGCTCCAGCCCTCTGAGCATTTACTGAGCAGTTCTTCAGCCTTCAGTTTTGCTCCCAATCATTCATCATGGGGTCTGGTCTCTCAGCTTCGCCCTGTGCAGACCCCTTCTTGCTTTGATGTTCATCCGCAGGCCTGGTCTGTCTGGGGAGGAGAACTGCAGCCCTCGAGATCAAATACTCCAGGAGCCACCACAGTTACAACAGTTACAAGAACCAGCTTGTCTATGAGTCCACAGAAAAAGGAAGTATTTCAAGCAGAACTCCTCATAAAAGAAAAAACAACACACACTGATTACTCTTTAGCTTTAGTTTTCTTTTGTTTTCTCCTTTCTTTCACACAGAACTAACCTATGAATTTTGAAGAAGCCACAACCCTCAGGACCACCTTCCTTCTTCCACATATGGCAGGGGGTTTGGAACTAATGATCTTTAAGGTCCCTTCCAATCCAAACCATCCTATGATTCTATACACGTCACAAACATGCATAATACCACAGGATAAAAAAAAAAAAAAAAA
>VZTY01029644.1:2300-29456 GCA_013400935.1 Turnix velox | reverse complement strand
AAAAAAAAATCAAAAACTGATTCCACATAAGCCCTAACTCATTTATAGGGCAGGGAATAGGCTGCACTAAGCCAAGAAGACACTCAGGATCAGGACAGACTCTGGAGTCTCCACATCTCAGAGGGTTTATGATTGAATTGTGTAGGTGCAAAAGCCTTCCAGGGAGCAAGTGTAACATGCATGATTAAAAATATTAAAACCCTTCCAGCCTGAGGTGATGGGCATTGCTGCCAAAAAAGCTTCTCTTACACCTGCTGTAGGCTCTGGAGGTGAAAGTAAAACATGGCTACACACAGGTGTTGCAATTCATCTACTAGAGAATTCCTAGCCAGACACTTTTATTCTCTTCCAAAAGGATGCAATATCAGCTGCTTTGGGCAGAGTGTTATCAGTCATCTTCTCCTGTACAACAGGAGTTTCATCTCCCACCTGCACCAGAAAGAAGGTAAAACCACCCTGACCCCATTCCCCACAGTCCCCAGGGTTTGATGGCTTCAGGGCACAGAATGGGAAGTGCTGGGAGGAGCAGCTGGAAACAACACCAGAAAGAGATTTACCACCTCTCCATGCAGCAGCCACACACACAAACTCATCCCTGGCACTGCCATCACCTCATACCCAGCGATGCTTTCACTCAGACAAGTTTTGCAGAGGAAGACAACAGACAAACAAATAAATGCCAGCAAAATCCATTTTAAGCACAGTATGATCCTGGAAAAAGCAGGAGCAGCAACCATTAAGTACAAGATAAAATATAACCATAGAATGGTTTGGATTGGAAGGGACCTTAAAGATCATCTAGTTCCAACCCCTCTATCATGGGCAGGGACACCTCCCACTAGGACCATTATAAATCTCAGACTGAAAGGGTCACCTGGTGAAGGTTTCCTGGGGTCACCTGGTGAAGGTCTCCCATGAATAGTTGTCAAGCAGTTCATTCCCCCCTTGCTGCACTCCACCATGTACTTTTGTTCCTCCTCTGTCTGTTCTTCTCAGCTCAGTCCCACCCATGGCGAGCTGCTCTTCCTTGATAACTCCACTCCCCACCCCTCCACACATTTTATTTTAGGGCAGGCCTGCAGAACACCACCAGTATGATGTAGAAACAAACCCAAACAAATCACAACTTTGCAGAGGAAGTGCCAGACACACTGTCTGCCACACAACACTACCCACCATCCTCTCCTTACTCAGCAGAGCTGGAGACAACAACAGTTAAAAGCAAGCTGGGAGGCTTATTCCCAGTGCCACTAAAATCCCACACAGCTATGGTGTAGTGGAGAGTAAAGATGACACCACCTCCCATGGTTCAACAAACATACCATGTCTCAGCTTCTTCACAGCCCAGACATCATTCAAGGACCATGAGGGAGTTCCTGTGTGACCTGGTCTAGGTGTTCCTGCTCTGGCACAGGAGTTGGACTAGATGATCTCTTGAGGTCCCTTCCAATCCTTGATATTCTGTGATTCTATGATTTTGGAGCAAGGGAAGGAATTGCCCTAACAGGGAGAAGAGAGGTGCAGCTTGTCCCATTGAGCATATGGCACAGTGACAAGGTGTAACTTCAGAAAGATGAGATGTTAAATGCATTGCTGATAATCATTACCACCACTAGGCAGCAAAGGTAGTCATTCTGGGTTAAAAAAAAATAAATTCAGGCTGAGAATGAGTTAAAATTACTCCACTAACAGCAGTTCTTCAGTGTTCAAAGCCAAAGTAACCAAGTTAGCCACTGAGTTAGTTCAAGATAGCATGATGTTTACACCCTGCTCAGGGTTAAAAATGAAGCTCACTTCATCCTGGCTGAATATTTTTTCATCATTCTCATATGGGAGAAAAAGTGAAGCTCACCTCATCCTGGCTGAATAGTTTTTCCTGAACTTTTATTAAAATGTATTTGTGATGAAACTTGTTTAACAATAAATTCATACACAAAACACCTCAGCAGGACCTTCCTTTTTTCTTCCTCCAGGTTGATTTTTCACACAGAGATCTAGATTATACACATGGATGCTGGAGACACTTCCTTTACTTTCTCAATCTCATATGGCTTGGGCCACACAACCCCATTGACCAGAAATCCCTAAGGATGATTGAAACAATTAGTGCAGAGCATCACAACAAATGTACTGAAGCAGAGGTCGCTAATACTTTTGAAGAGTAAGGTCTGCAAGGGGGAATAATAGAATCATAGAATAATTCAGGTTGGAAGGGACCTTAAAGATAGAGTTGCAACCCCCACTACATCAGGCTGCTCAGTCCCATAACCACACTGGCCTTAAACACCTCCAGAGAGGGGGCATCCACAACCTCTCTGGGCAACCTCTTACAGTGTTTCACCACCCTCACTGTAAAGAATTTATCATCTCAAGCCTGAATCTACCCCCTTCCAGTTTACATCCATTATTTCTGGTCCTCCCATCACATATCTTATTAAAAAGTCCTTCCCCTGCCTTTCTGTAGGACCCTCTCAGGTACTGATAAGTTACTATGAGATCCCCCCTGAGCATTCTCTTCTCCAGGCTGAACAACCCCAACTCCCTCAGCCTGTCTTCATAGGACAGTTGCTCCAGCCCTTTGATCATCTTCGTGGCCTCCTCTGGACCTGCTCCAACAGCTCAATGTCCTTCTTATGTTGAGGACTCCAGAACTGGACACAATACTCCACCAGAGCACAATCTTTTATCATACCAGTAAACCCCAGTATGCATATGTGCACCCCCTCCTTTTTCCATACCCTCTGTCAGGTCAATATGAGAAAGGCCATAGTTTTCCTTTCCTTCCTCCAAAGTGATGAACACAGGAAGCCTTGACTCTAGTGTTTTTATCAGGTCCATGCTGTTGCCTCTTTGCTGGTGTTCCCTGCACATCCCAGCCTAACAAGGACACATTTATTGGATTTCAACTTCAATTCACCTCCTGTTTTGTAGCAGCCTGTTATTAGATGACTCCCCCTCTCTTGCTCCCAGTAGATACTCACGTCCAAGCCTTATGGTTATTCACTCCTAAGTGCAACAAGGGCTAAAACATGGAAAAAAGGAGCTAAGCTGTTGCCAAGAGAGGCAGACTCCCTGCCAACACTAGGAAATACTGACAGATAAGCACATAACTGCTTGCTCAGTGCCAGATAATGTATCAGCCCTGAGGCTGCCAAACAGACACCTCCAGGAGCTCCCCATTTCTGCCTCCCATGTAAGCGAAATCAGGTGGGGCTGGAGAAGCCATTAGGAAAGGTTCTTTCTCCAGACTTTCTCCTCTGTACAAGAACAGGGACTATCAAATCTGTTGGAGATACAGATTGAAACAGCAAAGTTGCAATAATCTAGGTAAAAAACCAAAAATTAGGACTCCAGAACGGGTGGTGAGACACTGGAACAGGCTGCCCAGAGAGGTTGTGGATCCCCCCCTCCCTGGAGGTGTTTAAGGTCATGCTGGGTGAGCAACTGGGTCTAGTGGGTGGTGTCCCAAGCATGTTGGAACTAGATGACCTTTAAGGTCCCTTCCAACCCCAACCATTCTATGATATTAGAATAAAGAAGGGCAAACCAAGTCAGGAATTTCCATTGCATCAGCTGTGTGATATATACACATCTCTCCATCCCACTAACAACACTTACAGTAAATGCCTGTTATATTTCAATGGCTAAACCACTGAATTCTGCCAATTCTCCCCTAAAACTTTTTTGACATTGGAGAAGTGATTTAAAACATTTATTCTGTTTCATTGTAAAATTGAGTTACACAGTAGTGATAAGAAAAACTCCCACAGCAGCACATACTTGGGTATTTTCTACACCTCACCTTTCTGTTTCATATGCAGCTCTCATGGTATGGAGCAGTCATTTTGCTGAGGGAATATGATTAAAATTCTGGCCATTTAAGGTTTGCTTTTAGCCAGGCCCTACTCTCAGGTGGTTCCTGCCAGCAAAGATATTTCCTTCATAATATGCACAACTCAGTGTCAGAGTGAAATTGGCTTCAACTGCTGGATCCTCAGTCCAGAGAAGTTTATAGCTGGTTTTCTAAAGTACGAACAGAAGTCTAAAATAAATCAGAGGAAAAAAAGTATGGAGAAAATTAAATTATTAAACATTTGCAGCAGTCTCTGCACTGGGGACATTTTGGAGATGCTTCAGACACACTGTCTCTCATAGCCTTCAGAGATAAACAGCATGACAAGGGTTAACCTTACACACACCCCCTTCCTTATTTTTAACTTCTTCAATTTTAAGACATTTTACCTTTACTAAGATCAGCTTTTTTTACTGGTTTGATTCCATCCCAGCATTCTCACAACAGCTACCCAAGGTGGGTACATCAGCTTTCCAAGCAGGACTGTTGGGATAGATTCAGTAAATTCATTCAAATAAACTCTACATTTAGCACTGCAACACCTCTGCAAGTATTATGTCATATAAAATACATCCATATAGCATGATCTCAGCCCAAGGCCAGATTACTGATGGCAGCATCTTCTGCCTTTACAAGCATCTCTGCTCCAAGATGCTTCTAATGTCTCTCCAAATCCTTCTAGCACTAGTGAAAGAGGGAAAAGGATGTCCAATTTTTGCTGGTGCTGTTTAACTTACTATTTAAGAAAGCCACTGAAACATTCCAGGAGTCAGTTTCCTAATCTTACGCTTCAAGAGGGGGGATAAAATCAGATGGATCATTTATGAATAAAGCTGAAACAACTAGAAACTGATATTTCAGCAAAATTCTGCAATTTCACACCTCTAAACGTGCATAAATGCTGTGTTACAGAATTAAATACTTAATTCAAACTCCAGGTGAGATAATGGCTTTAAGATTCTCATTGCCTACAGTTGGGTCAAGAGCTTATTATCAATTCAGTATCTTTTGTCATTGATTTTCTGCAAGATATCAGCACTGAAAGCCTTGAAAGTAACCTTTTCTTTGATAACTTTGAGAGAATAATTCTGATATCTTGTATTTTAAGCACCACACAGCAATAATAAAGTATCTGCAGAAAAATGTGCCTGTATTCTTGCATTATTTCTGCTTTCAAGTAACAGGGAGTTGATCCCAATGCCACACAATGGATTTGTTTTTAAAACTGTCTCTCCCCTACACTGGGATCTGAGAAAAAAAATAGAGGATTAATTGTAAGAAAGGGATTTATATATGAGGAGATTAAGCAGTCTATGGAATACTCTTTCAAAGGAACTAAAGATAGTTCAAACATAAGCATGAGAAAAACTGTAGGGCTACTTTATTTTCTTTTAAACACGTATCAGAAAGTGTTTGGGATATCCACCACCCACTGCAAAGGCCACAGAGCAGAGAATGACCGGGCTGTGATGATCTGAGCTGAATATTTCTTATCAATAACTGATCACTTGTTCTAAGATCAACAAGCAGGGGATGAAACTACTCTTGAGGCTCAGTAACTCAACTGTACGACCTCAAAACACATCTAAAGGGTTTGAAAAAATTCAGCTTTCAACTAGAAGAAAGCAGAAATGATCAATACTGTGCTGGCAAAGAAGCAGAAGGACCCAGGTGGATTGGGACATGAGACATTTGAGCTCTGTGGCATCTTTGCCAACACTCCTGGACAACAATTCAATTGACAGATTAACTCCAGTACAACTGAATTTCTTCTCCCTCTGCAGCATCCCACTTCCTTCACACTCAAATTTTGACAGCTGCTAAAAATCTGAAGCTCCTGTCAGCTTTATGGAGAGCTGACCAACTGGAGTTTAGTCCTTAACAAAAGAGGATGTCACATAAAAGCTTGTCCCTTCCCAACTCTGCCCTGTAAACATGCTACACAGAAAAAAAACAAAGGGCTGAAATTACAGTTTGCAAGTATTCAATGCACAGCCCATGTTTTCCAGAAATTACTACAATCCTGCAGGAGCTACAATTTGATGGCTTGTTGTGTTCTTTTAAATAGCAAAAGAAAACAAAAATTCACTCCTTCCTATAAGCTATAGCATTTAACCACAGAACTGTTAACCATTGCTGGAAACACTGATGCATTAGCACCAGGGGCAAGAGGAAGCCTTAATGCTTTGAAATGGCTGCAACCAAACAATAGCAGCTTTGCCTGTGGCTTTTCACCATTACAGGATGCAAACTGTTAAAAAAAAAATAGATAATACACCCTCTCAGCTGGCCAAGGAATTGTTCCTCCAACTAAACATTATCATACAAGATCACTGGTGACATCCATAAGATAAGGATCTAGCTCATGTATCAATGATGCCCAGTGACCTACTTGCTACCCTCAATTTCATCATTTCCTCAGCAAATGGTTTGAAGATTTGACCAGTCTTGCAGCATATGGCAAGTGCTGGTTTATCATCTGAAGCCAAATTATCAACACAGAGGTGCCAATCCCATGCCTTCCATCAGTCAGTTCTTCCTGTGAAGAGGCATTGATGTGAAAGCTTGATCATCCTTTATCTCTCATGTGGTTGCACATGCTCTACAGACATCCCTGGCTGCTCCAGAAACCCTTAAAACAAAATGCAGCTGCTTTATGAGAACTGTTGTCTGCAGGCAACTCTCCACATTGGCTCTGCAATCAATTTCCATGCTAAGTACAAAACCCATTTCCCTGTGATATTCCAGTCGGGGAAAAAAAAACCACCATGAATTAACATCTAATATTAGCCCCTTAGAGAATTCACTATATTTCTTTTTTTTCAGTTTTGGTAAAAAATCCTAGAGGAAAAGTCTGAAAGGTGATTTAATCACATGGCCTCATATCAAATGAGCTCAGGAAGAGCTGTAACTCTTACAGACACTCAAGAAACATACAACTTGTGCTGTCCCTTCTTCATGGAGTATGGGATGAAGATTGGAAGAGGGGATTCTTTATGGTGAGGGTAGTGGGACACTGGAACAGGTTGGCCAGAAAGATTGTGGATGCCTTCTCTCTGGAGGTGTTTAAGGCCACTCTGGATGAGGCATTGAGCACCCTGGTCTAGTGGGAGGTGTCCCTGCCCATGGCAGGAGGGTTGGAACTCGATCTTTAAGGTCCCTTCCAACCCAAACTATTCTATGATTCTCTGATCTCAGCTTCTTTTAACCTCCCTGGTGTGTCTCCAATCACCAAGACGAACATATTGCCAATAGAAATTGAAATCTATGGAGGAGAGTTGAAGATGAAAAAGCAGTGGCCTAAGCATCTTCTCTCTTATCCAAATGCTAAGTCAGGCATTTCCAGTTAGATGAGTAAAGTCTCATTAAGCAATTCATCCACCCTCCCCCCTTTCACTACTCACAGACTTACAGGAAGAGAAGTGCTACCCTGGCTGAGTAGTTGCCTGACAACTTTGCTTACTAGAAATCATTTCCCACTGTTAAACTTCCTCTTCTACTGGTCTTCTCAGCTTGCTTGGACACCCTCCTATATAAATAAAAGGTTTCTATTAACTCTGATTTTACAAGCTGTGTGGAACAAACAGCACTGACCCATAGCACTGAGATAGGGAAGACACAGGAGTACCAATTCCTAGTTCAAAGCTACCAGTTTCTTCCCAAAATTGCCCCTCAGTCCACACCAGGGAGTAGAACCAAGGTTCCACCACCACATTTTCCAAACAACCAGAACTCCCTCTCCCTTTTTGCTACTCCTTATATTCATGTAACTGCTGTAACAACAGCAGCATCCCAGGGAGGAGGGGATGGGAGCAAACAAAAGACATTATAGCCAATTTGTATGGAAAATCAATTAAGTTCAGACATCTCATTAACCTTCTAACCTGTTTATCCCCCCAGCCTGAATTTATACTACCACTTGCAAATGGATTTGACACATTGGCCCACCATTTCCCTGGGAAGGTGCAACAGTCACGAACAGACTCCTCAGATCCCAGAACACTCCATTTATCCAGGTCCTTCCCTCTCTCCCCCTGCCATTCAGTAGATGCTAAGAAGCACGGGAAGAAAATAGGGTAGGGAAAATACCCAAGAGCTCTTTGAAAATTATGTAAGCCCTGCAGTGGGGCCTCCTTTTTACTTTCTTATGCTTTAATCACCAGAAACTTGCCTACATCAATGCCCATCCGTGGCCACATGAGCTGAGTCTCACGGTGGTGACAGAGCCACAGTCACAGGAGTCTTTTCATGCCACTTCCCTGCATTCACAAGACTCAACTTTTCATGCCCTGAAAATAAGTTACAGGTGGCAGGGGGGTGCTATTAATGCTACAGCACAAAGCTATAGAGGAAAGAGCCCTGATTTCTAGGGCTGAGATGCACACACAGCCCTCACTCTGGGGAACTAGAGAGGAATTTGTTCTCACCCGCCAAAAAATACTCCCACTTGAGTGAATACAATCTCAGCATCCTCACAGTAAACCACAGCAAAACATCACCTGCATGTGAGGTTTCAGGAATTCACTCCCTTCTGTCATGTTTTCAAAAATAATAGGATTCCAGGGCTTGTTAACACACTGAAAGGTTTTTGTAAGATTCCCATCTTGGCTAATATGTATTTCTAATGGACTAAAGTGCATGTTTTTCATCTTTTCTCGTGATAAATGCTTGAGAATCAAAAAAGAGAGATCCAAATCCAACATAGCTGCACCCATGGAAGTCCAAGGAAACCAACAAGATGAATTTCAGTGTGAGACAGACTGAGCCTTGGCATTCAGGCAGTTGCAGGCAACATAAATCTTCCCAAGGCAAGCACTTAACTCCTGCAGAATAAGCTCATAAGAGCCAAAAAGAGGAAAAATTTTAAAAGGCAAAAAACACAAGTAAAAATAAACACATTTTTCTTAATGTTCCTGCTCTGTAAAGGCACTGCAGCCTTTCCCAGCCTGCAGACGCCACTCTCCAGCCAGTGCCTCTGCAGCTCCTTAAACATCTCCCAAGTTACAGCCAAGTAAAAATCGATTAGAGACTTTCACTGCAGCTATTGGGAATCCTACAAAAGTTACAAGAACAAGCTCAGCTCCTCTTTGCTTCCCATTAGACAAAACTCTAAATATAAAGGTAGACCTTAAAGACCATAAATCCCTAAAGGAAAGCAAACAAGTACCCCAGACAGAAGCTATGAGTTGTGTTCCAACAGATAGACCTGAAGACTTTCAAATGGACCAAAGCCTGAAAAGCAACAATCTACAGAAGATGGGGGCTGGACCCTTCTGGTGACACTACAAAGCTCCAAAGCTGGTTTTTCTCTAGATCTCATCCTCAAGCTTCTACATTGAAACTTTTTTCCAAGTAGTGTACATTAAAAAAAGTTAATTTCATTTAGCCAAGGACCACCTCATCCCATCTAACTAAAAACAAAGCGAACAGTGAGGCCAAAGGTAAAGTATTAAATTATTTTACATCATATTAATGGCTGGGTTGGACAGCCCAGTGTAAAACAGTGCTGAGTATCATTCATACTTATATAGACAGCCAGGAATCTCATTCTTATTGGGCAGATTCTAACTAAAGTTTATTTTGATTTAGTTCAAACTCATATGAAAGCAGCTGGAGTGAAATTTAAACACTTGGAGGGGGGGAAGAGGGTTTTCTAGGAATAGGTAGCCTGGATTTAAGAATGAACAAGATATGAGAGAAGGAAAAACGCGTGTCAGGGTGTCGTGTCAGAGGAGCCGGAGAGTGAGGAGGAGGAGGAAGAGAGAGGCGAGAGGAAACACAGGGAGAACAATACCGGGAAAGGGGCTATTCTGGGCGAGAGGGAGGATGCGAGGCCAAGCCGGGGAGGCAAACAAGGGTAACAAAGGCAGAGGAAGGGCGCTGGGCTCCCCCGGCAGGGGATGTCCGTCCGTCCCTCTGTCTGTCCGTCCCTCTGTCTATCCAAACCTACATCTTCACAGCCCGGGCTGCGGCTCCTGTCTGGGAGGGGATGGGCAGGATGACAGCGGCTTTGGATGACCAAGTTGGGGTGGGGGCACCCCTGGGACACCCCCCTCCTCCATTGTCTGCAGCCGGAGAGCGATTGCCATCGCCTGGACCGAATTCACAGCTGGGAATTTACACACTCCCACCCCCTTTTCCTCCTCGAGAGCTTCCAGCTTCGCTCTCCCGAGATATTCCTAGCTCCAGCGAACTTCAAACCAAGCGGGACAGCTCGGGCAGCCCCACGGGTGGGTGGGCATCACCCGGACACCCCCCCCTCCCCGCCGCCACCGCTCCCACCTGGGTGTGGCCGTGCCTTGTGTGTCCCCAACCTGTCACAACCGGGGCGGGGGGAGGAGAGGGTGAGCACGACCCCACATCTTCACTATTCCCTCCGCCAGCCGGTTTGAACAGCATCATCATCCCCACCACCATCCCTTTTTTTACTCTCCGTTAGGGAGAACAATGCGGTGCCCGCCCCGGTCCTTACCTTGGCTGTGTCTGCGCGGTGCGGAGCGGTGCGGGCAGCCCGGCGGCCAGCCCGGCCCGTCTCCTCCCGGCCCCTCGCATCCACCCCCCGCGGCTACCACCGGCTTCTCACCGCTCGCCCGGCGGGGCAGGGCTTACAGACGACGGTTCCCTCTCTCCCGTTGGGGCAGGGCTTAGCTCCGGCCCCGCTCCCCCCCCCTCCACCCCGCATTGATGGGGGGAGCGCTGCCCCCCGAGGCGGGTGGTGCGGGGCAGCTCCGCCCCCGCCTGCCGGGACCCTTCTCCGTTCCTTCCCCGCAAGGGATGCGCAGCCGCTCCCCAGCAGCAGCGAAGCCGGTGGAGATGAATGCCGGGGGTTGTGTTTACATCCCGGCGTGTGCAGGAGAGAGCTCAGCCCCGCACAAAGCGCCGCAGCCTCCTCCCCTGTGCGGGGCGGGGGGAGGAACCCAGCAACCCATCAGCAAAGCCGTGGCCAGTAGGGCTGGAGAGGGGGTTCTGCCTTTTTACGCTGCTTTCCTGACATCCCCGCCTGGAGTTACTGAGTCCAGCTCCGGAACACTCAGCACTAAAATCATAGAATAGTTTGGGCTGTAGAATCATTGAATGGTTTGAGTTGGAAGGGACCTTAGAGATCACCTATTTGCAACCCCCCTGCCATGGGCAGGGACACCTCCCACTAGACCAGGTTGCTCAGTGCCTCGTTCAGCCTGGTCTTAAACACTTCCAGGAATTGAGGAGGCATCCACAACCTCTCTGGGCATCCTGTTTCAGTGTCTCACCACCCGCACAGTAAAGAATTTCTTCCTTATTTCCAGACTACATCTCCCACTACATCAGGACATGGAGCTGGTGGAGAGGGGACAGGGGAGGGTAACAAGGATGACTCTAGGGCTGGAGCCACCTCTGCTGTGAGGACAGGATGAGAGACCTGGGGTGTTCAGCCTGGAGAGGAGAAGGCTCCAGGGAGACCTTCTGGTGGCCACCCAGTGCCTGAAGGGACTACAGGAGAGCAGGAGATGGAGACTAGAAATAATGGATGTAGACTGGAAGAGGGTAGATTCAGGCTAGATACAAGAAAGAAGTTATTTACAGTGAGGGTAGTGAAATAGTTGAACAGGTTGCCCTGAGAGGTTGTGGATCCCCCTTCCCTGGAGGTATTTAAGGCCAGACTGGAAGAGGCACTGAGCAGCCTGATCTAGTGTGAGGTGTCCCTGCCTATGGCAGGGGGATTGGAACTAGATGATCTTAAAGGTCCCATCCAACCAAACTACACTATGATTCTATAAAAAAAAATATGGAGAAAGGACATGGAGTGATAGGACAAGGGACAATGCAGGACAAGAGCAGGACAGACAGTTGGTGCTGTTCAGTTTGGAGAAGGCTGTGGGCACACCTCACAGCAGCTGCCCAGAGCCTGAAGGGGCTACAGGAAAGCTGAGGAAGGGATGTCTGCCAGGGCATGGAGCCACATGACAAGGGTCAATGGTTTATAAATAGAGCAGGATAGAGTAAGATGAAACATTAGGAAAAAATTTGTTCCCCAAGAGGGCGGTGAGACACTGGAACAGGTTGCCCAGAGAGGGGGTGGAGGCCCCATCCCTGGAGACATCCAAGGCCAGGCTTGCTGAGGGTCTGAGCAACCTCATCTAGTGCAGGATGTCCCTGGTCACTGCAGGGGGGTTGGGCTAGATGGACTTGGAAGGTCCCTTCTACTCTTATTCTATAATCCTCTTCCTCAACTTCATCAACAGGCAGAGCAGCAGAGGGAGAGTCCCACTCTCCACAAATCAACATGGGTCAACCTTTACTCTCCACACTGGTGTGTGCCCAGAGCCACCACAGGTTCCTTCCTCTCCATCTACAGCTCACTAAATTGTCAGAAGACACCTGTCACCTCCTCTTGGGCAATATATTTCTACAGGACAATGGGAAAGAGACTGGATTTGCTCAAATCCAGCCACCTCTCTCTATGCCCCTACCCTTTGTCATCTTCCAGATATGAAACAGAGCAATACAAATGAGTTGTGCAGATATCTAGGCATGTTACAAATGTGGGCTTCCAATTACCATATGGAAATGAGCTGTCAGAAGTAGAGACATGAATAGCAGAATGGTTTGGGGGTTGTCAGATAAACTGGGGGTACTGGGAAGCAGTGCTGGCAATGGGGCTTTATCATTCAAATGAGCTCACTATCACTAGCCCTACATATTGCACAAAACCCTGCAGCTAAAAGAAGGAGTTGTGCTCTGGGGGAATCCAGTGTAATACTTCACTGTGAAGAAACTGGTTATTTTTTTCCAGAAATTTCACAAATCCTTGTTAGTTTACTTCACCAAAATTAATAATAATGATCACAAGACCCTCCTAGGTAAATAGGATTTTTCTCCACAGAAATCCAATTTCAAACAGCAACTTCTAGCCCCAGCAATGCCAGATTTCTTTTATTTATTACACTTACATTAGCAAACTACCCACAGCTTCTCTTTAGCCAGAGGAACAAACCCAGCTGGATGTGCTTGCACATTTTGCACACATCTCCATCTATTCTTTGCAGGATTTCTTGACTATACTGCATCCATAGCATTTTAACAGTGATTTATTAATTGCTCTCCTGATACTTACTGCATAAATCAGGCTAATATTTTGCATCCAGTTCATTCTCTTGCTTTTCCTCCCTCATCTGGAGGTGCTTAAGACCAGGCTGGATGAGGCACTGAGCAACTTGCTGTAATGGGAGGTGTCCCTGCCCATGGCAAGCGGGTTGGAACTAGATGTTTTTTAAGGTCCCTTCCAACCCAAACCATTCTATGATTCTATAATTTCAGCTTGCACCTTAGGACCTGCATGCTTGGCATCTCAATCCCCTGTTTTTTATTCTTTCTCTTCCTCTGAGGTTTTAACTTGGGGACTGAGAATCTCCCAGATGTGTTGCCAGGATGGTGGTAACATCCTCCTCTCCCACTCCCAGTTGGCACAATAACTTTGGGTCATTGGTTTTGCACATCTTCCCCCAAACTTTCTTCTGTTTATTCAGAACTTCACTCATCCTTTGTGTCAGCTTCATTCACAGGACAAGTTTTCTGCACAGTCCCACAGAACAGAAATTACCTGCTCCATATAAACACCAAGCAGGCAATTTCAGCTACTTCTCCATGTACCACTACACCAGTGGTCTCCTATCTGCCCAACTTCCAGCTATCATCAACCTTCATTCCCCAGTAGGGTCTGTACTGTAGAATATGAACAGAAGATAGTTCCACATCACAAGAAATCCTAACACTACCTATTATTTCAGCCATTTAAATCCACCATACCCTCCTTCCTGCTTGTAGGACTTCCTCAGAGGATATTACACTGGCAGATGTTTTGATATGATGTAATGCATCCATTTGCCTTCCACAAATAATCCTCTATCAAAGTCTAGAGACAGAGGAGTGAGCTTCCTGAGAGCAAGACAGGTCAGCCAGCCAATATTTATAGAGGCTGAAAAAAACCTACTACCCTTCTCTTGATTTGTTTTATAGTTCTTTTATAGCAAAATCAAAAGAAGAAAATAGGGCAGATGCACCTGAACCAAATGTGTCCAGATAATGAGTGATTGCAGTGCCCAACAGCAGAGAAGACCTTCTGAAGTGATAGATGAAGGGATGCAGGGCAAAATTCTTCAGTGGAGTGGCCTGTCCAGGCTTCACACTTGACCTGGTGATGTCAACCCACACCAGAGCCCCATTGTAGTAGGTTTCTAACAAATCCACAAGGATTCTTGCCCTCCAAAGTGGAGACACCAGACAAACAAAGCTCAGAGGGAGGAACCTGAGGATATTGTTTAACTGGGGGCTCATCATAAGCCACAAAATTTATCCTGCTTTCAGTTAAACTAGTTACATGTCATATGAAGATACCTCAGGTTTGGTGAGAAAAACCTCTTCTAGTCCACAACGGGGAACAAAGCTTAAAACAGGATTTAATGAAGTCCTTTTGCCTTCCTTGGCCAGCAGCTATTTACACAAAGCAAAACTCCAGAGATTAAATACATTGCAGCACAATTAGTCAACATAGCCATTTCCTGAAGGCTTGGCAGTCTGAAATAAAATCCTTTCCATCCCTAGCCCTGAAATATTATTCTTGAGATACCACCTTAAATACCTGAAGTCTATGGACATGGGAGTCAGATTGAGTTAAAGATCACTTGGGAATGAGGGAATGTAGGTGCTGCTGGAGCAGGTCTGGAGAAGGTCCACAAAGATGATCAAAATGCTGAAGCACCTCCCTTATGAGGACAGGCTAGAAGAGCTGGGGTTGTTCATCCTGGAGAAGAGAAGGCTCAAGGGAGACCTCACAGTAGCTCCTCAGAAAGGCTGGGGTAGGACTTTTTAATAGGGTCCAGGATGGCAGGACTAGGAGTAATGGATGCAAATTGGAAAAGGGGAGATTTAGGCTGGATCTAACAAAGAAATTCTTTACTGTGAGGGTGGTGAGACACTGGAACAGGTTGCCCAGAGAGGTTGTGGATGCCTCCACCCTGGAGATGTTTCAGGCCAGGCTGGATGAGGCATTGAGCAACCTGGTCTAGTGGGAGGTGTTCCTGCCCATGGCAGGGGGGTTGGAACTAGATAATCTTGCAGGTCCCTTTCAACCCAAACCATTCTATGGTTTTATGACTGAATTTATGCTACTTCCCTTAAGTAAAAGGAAAACCCCAACACCGACCATAGTTCTCCACTGAATCCATTCATAGCAAGGCAGGAATATTAATGTTTAAAAGAGTGCTTTGCCTCTCTGCTGAGATCTGCCACTGATATTCATCTGTACAAACTGCCAGAGCTGGTATCATTTATTATTTAGGATGAGCAGAGCAGTGCCAGGCTAAATGGGCTCCTTGTCTGACCCACTGTAGCAATCTTCTGGGAAAACCCAATAAAAGCAGGCTGTTTGTGTAGTTTGGCACTGACATCTAGACATCCTAAAATGGGCACCAGATAAATGATGGTGAGGCATAGAGGATATGAAATATATCAAATCTTCTTGCAGTTGACTCACCAGGAGGTACCCAGGTTTGGGGGGAGTTTTGCAGAAAGAGTGGCTGTTTAGCCTGATGCCATAAAAATCATTCTTCTGAAGGTGAAAAGGATTATCACTCCAGCAATAAAGCACTTTCCATCACTGAAGGTTCCCTCCTTGCTATGCTCCCAATGCTTTTATTGCTAATTTTGGTTAAACTGGCTCATTTTGTCCTAAAGCAGAGACCTGTACCTGCAGTGGAGCATCAACCTCCAGGAGACAATGATGGCAAACACCTTGGAAGGGATCCATGTTCATTTTGCAAGCAGGTGGTGGCATTACAAATACATGCCTAAAACCTCTTGGTATGGGCACACAGTATGTTAGGAATAATCCAAAGTAGACAATAATCAACCCTAAATTCCCACAGTCACTTCATCCAAGGTCCAGAAATGCTACAAGCCATCTATTATGTTTGATATCTAAACCAAAATGTGGAGAATCTAAACGATGTGCCATCCTAAAACAAAAATTTGGATGTTCCCATCTGAAATTTCCAGTTATAAGGGGTTTTTTTACTCTTACAGAACAAATCAGCTGAACCAGATAAAAGAGATTTCACAAAACTTTTCTTTTGTGCTTGTGCAAACTGGTTTCCCACCTTTCTCTTGTGAAGAGGACTGGAAACTCCAGGACTAGATGATTTCTCCAGGTCCCTCCCAATCCCTGACCTTCTGTGACAGGGAAGGGTTGATCCACAAGGTTCTGTGGCAACCTGGTCACCCTCCTGAGCACAGCCCTCCTCCCTAAAGGAAAATTGAAGTCCCTCTCTCCATTCCTTCCTACTTTCCTCCTCCAAAATAACCAGAGGTCTGTTCATCATCAAGACCTTTTGCAGGCAGCATCCATTTATGTGGTTGGATGCAGATGATGAGGTTTAAATGAAGAAGTGGAAGACAAGGGGTTGCTGGCTTTTCTCTCTTCTCAGATTCATATCATTGAATAGTCAACTCTTGTGTATTTTTGGAAGAGGAAGTGAGGTAAATAAAAATGCAGAGAGATAGAGTAAAACAACTGAATTTGCCTCCCCTGCCAAAGCACACAAATTGTTGTTGTAAAAATAAACCAGCAGACCTGAGCCCTGAGAAACTCTTTGCAAAGCCAACTTCTAGATGCCAGGATTCAAGTCCAAACTGAGCAAACACACTCATATAAGATTCATTTCAGCTTTCAGTGGGGGTACTGGAATATCTCTGGGGCACCAGGCACTCCTGATTGGAGCAGCTTGTTACATTCTTCTCCAGCTTTACAAAGCTTTACCAAGCTTTACAAAGCTGGAAAAGGCTGGAGATATCTTTCTTTTTTTAGCAGATGCTCTTCTAAAATATTAGAGAAACAATTAGAAGTGGAAATGGCTGTAACCACCACCAGTCTTAATAATTTAAAGAATTAAATAAATTCTTTACAGTGAGGGTGGTGAGACACTGGAGCAGGTTGCTCAGAGAGGTTGTGGATGCCCCCTCAAACCCTGGAGGTGTTTAAGGCCAGGCTGGATGAGGCACTGAGCAACCTGGTGTAGTGGGAGATGTCCCTGCCCATGGCAGGGGAGTGGAACCAAACAAACTTTAAGGTCCCCTCCAACCCAAAACATTCTATGGTTCTTTGATTTTCTCTTTCTGACATGTCTCACTGCCAGTTTTAGCCTCCCTTCCTCTTCATGCTGACTTTGATGCTCAAGTTTGAGGGACTCAGATGAGTGAACCCAAGTTCCAACCATGGCATCTCCCTACACATCCATTCCTCAACCTTGAAATGATTTATTCTACTCACCTATTCATAATGCAGATGAGATACTGGCTCCTACACACACACTTGACACACGAGCTGTGCTCAGAGACTGCAGAGAAGGTCTGCAGAAGGGACTGAATGCTTTTTCAAATTTTTGGCTGCCAGGCCCATAATTTTTCTTGTTCCTAGATAAGAAGCAGTTCTGCAGGCTAAAAACAGGACAAGAAACACACACCCAGATCCTACACACGCTCTCACAGACCTCCCCCTTATCTACACTCACTCACAGCCAGAGAAAACAAGCCAAAGGCATAAGTGTTACTCCATTTATCACTAAAACTGTTCTCAGTCAGGGGATGGTTGTTCTGATGGCTGACAGCACTATCTACTGGGCTTTCCTTGCATTTCTCCTGCTTCATTATTCACTGATCCTATTATTGTTCCCATAGAATTAAGGGCAGATCAACAAATGCAGACTAGCTCGTTAAAGTCATCCATTCCCACCACTCTGCACTCCACAGGATCTCACCCAGCAGCTACCATAGGTCTCTTGATCTCTGCTGAGCAAGAACAGATCTTTCCAGAAGCCACATACTCCATTCTCCAGCTGCATCACAAATTCCCACGTTTTCATATCTAAATAGAAGTTGATAGATTTGTGTATTTAGAACAATTCAGAATACTCATTAATTTGTGAAGATGCACTTTGAATTTTCCAGCTTGTTCCTGGAGTCATGTTCACCCCTAAAGATTCAGGTTCCCTCCTGTATTCCAAAATATTACCCCAATAATTGAAAATCTGTCCTTCTCACACCAAGGAGACCTACAGATCTTGCCATGCATTCATCCCCTCCTTACTCTGTCTCACCAGGAGATCCAAAGGCACACTACAAAGGTAATTAGCATCTTCCTTTGGTTTTTTTTAGATGGTTCCCACTTTTTATAGATAGAAATAGCTGAGGATCAGAGAGAAGAACAGGTTGACCAGTAAGAAAGCCACACCCCTGCATCCCAGTCCTTTATCTTTGCTAAACTACCTATTTGAACAGCAGCCAAGACCCAAACATCACTCACCCTCACTGTGGACTACCCCTGTGTGGGAAGTTAATATAATAAGGCTCTGGAAGGTGCTCCATCAGCCTCAAAACACTGGTTTGCTGGCTCATCACTCCTGGATGAACAAGCCAAGCGGCTGGGACAGCCACTGTGGATACCTCAAGTCAACCAGAGCACTTTTGGGATGCAAGGAAAAGGCTGCTTGCAAGATGCTGTTTAAGCTTTCATTCCACCATAGAATAAGTCTTCATAAAACTTCACCTATCATTTTATCCTCTACAGAATACTTTACAGTGTATCCAAGTCTGTTCACCACCACATTTATTGTCCTGGAGTTCTCTCTGCTCACTACAGAAGAGCCACCAATCTCTTTTTTTCTGATACTCCATGAAAAGAACGCATTTACACTTATTTTAGCCCTACATCAGAGCCAGAGCTTGATGCTCATTTTCTTCTATCATCAGGATCATTTGACAGCCATAAACCAGAAGCACAGCTCCTCTGCTGGCTTCCAGGCAGAACGTGATGGCTACAAAGGGGTTTGATGAGAAGGCTTTTTGTTTTGCCTTGCCACCAGCCTGTCTAGGAAGGCACATTAAAATGGAAAATATAACACTAAAAAGGCATTTCACCGGTTAAAAATACTACAAGAGGGACAACGGGTGTAATTCCAACAGAGTCCTGCTTGTTGGATCCCATTTATTTGATCATAAAACTGCTCTGAAGGGTACATTCCAACTTTGTGGTGCTGGTTTCAGGGAAGAATAGTGATATTCAGTCCATAAGACTTGTTCTGTCTCTTCAGTAAAGCAACCTAGAGCAGACTTTGACCTTGAGCCATCCAAATTGAACTTGATGACCTTCCATTAGTGCCCCCCACCCTCCAGAGTCCTCTTCATGAGTGAATGATTTCCAGTGAACAAGTCAACAGACACAATTATACTCATGGAAAGTGTTGGTCTCTCTATATATCAAGGGACAGAGCCTACAAGCACAAAAAACTCATCTGTGATTTACAGGGCAATGCCCTTTAACTCCACAAAGGCAAAGCCATGCATTAAATACTCCCAAAATAACCCCACAGTAAAGACCACAGCAAAGCTAATCATAAAAATCACATTTTAGCACTATACTTATTCTCTGATTCAAACCCTCTGCACAAACCACTCCACCTCATGCAAAAACATCAGTGTGAAGCTCACCCAAGCCACGAGTAAAACCAAACTTCATGATGCCTCCAGACAACTGCACCTCAAAGCCTCACTGAAATAGTGCAGCAGCAGCAAAAAACATTCAACACTGCTTAAAGAACAAGTTCAGAAAGTGCTTGGCTGTCGAAAAATTCGGGATAATTTAGCTTACCTTTAGCAAAGACATCATCAGGCAGCAGAAGATGACAGGAGGTCCTCAAGGAACAGAGAGAAGAGCATGGCACCAGAGTTTCTCAGCAAGGTGGGAACAGAGCTTCAGGTGAGAATCCAGACCATGAAGCAAACTCATGGAGAAGACAGGTCCATGGTTAAGCAAGGAATTCACTCTCTGTGATAGGGTCCACAACCAAGCCGAACTAAGCTGAAAACAAGCACCGCTTCAACATGATAAAAGAAAGCATCTAACTTTCTCTAGCTGAGTTTTAAAAGGCTCCTGGCCTCATGGGAATGGGTGGGGTTACCAGGAGATTGGTCAGAGCAATTAAGGATAATTAGTGCCCTCAGGATCCTGTCAGACACCTTTTCAAAGGAATTCGGGACAATTTCAATACAGTGACTTTGAAGCTGAATAGGCTCCCCACTTTCTCCAAACGTTCATCTCCATGATTGCCAGTGTAGGTATATGCACGTCCAGAAAAGTTTAAACAAGTAAGAAAAATGTTTGTCAGGGAGGAAGGAGATAACACAGAAGGTGTGAGGGTATGAGAAAGGTGGGGGAGCAGTGCCCTGCAGCAGAAAAATAAACCCTAAGGCCAACCGTGATTTTTAATATCTGATTTCAGGGCAGTGTCTCTGCCTCACAGAGACGTTGCAATGAGACTGCTTGAACTGGATAATGACTCTTTTTATTTTCTTCTTGTAATTATGGTTTAGAACCAGAAGAAAGGTTATTTCTTTCTTTTCTGGATCCTGCTTGGAAGGCTGGATTTGACAGATCGTTGCTTAGAAGAAGAGCAGCATTTATATTTGCTTATACTTTATAGACAAATAAACCAAACCATAGAATGGAATCATAGAATCATAGAATAGTTTGGGTTGGAAGGGACCTTAAAGATCATCTAGTTCCACCCCCCCCTGCCATGGGCTGGGACACCTCCCACTAGATCAGGTTGCTCAGAGCCTCATCCAGCCTGGCCTTAAACACCTCCAGAGCGGGGACAAAAGATCATAATTTGGGCAACCTGTTCCAGTGTTTCAGATCACAATAAGAAGAATTTTCCAGACATTATCCAGAAGCACCTGCCTCACAAAACCCCAAATTTTCCTGGGCTCCTACCTGTTCGGTTGAAAATCCCACTCTGTTCACTCAGCCACCAGCACAAAAACTTCATTGAAACTATGCATTATCTTACAGCAGCAAGCTTGTAATTACCACATGCTAATCATCACAGTGATTAAATTCTTCAGATCTTCAGGCTTCAAGTCCTCCTTAGTTTTCCCTCTGACTTCCTTTATCTGCACCAGACTAGCGAGGAGCCTCAATCAAAAGAATAGAAGTGAGGTTTCAGGGGTACAGCTTATTAAAGGTTATTAAATCAGCTTTAATTCTTTGTTATACTTTACATGTCACAGCTTAGAAGATGAGAATTTCATGGGAAAGGATTGGAACAGTTTGGGTCACTTTAATTAATGCCATTCTAGATATATATTTTATGCACTCTTAAACCACAAAGAGTTTCTAGTTGCAGTGTTCTTCAATTTGCTCAAATTTCTGTCTTTGCCTTGCAGCCTGTATCCCACTTTACTACTTTTTTCCCCATCAAATGCCAGATATGGTTGTGTTGTTATATCTTAATCTTAACTACAAGTTGAATTGTATTCGCCCAAGCATGGGGACAATCCACAAGGGATTGTGCTTTTATATTGCTGTGAAAGTCTGCACAGCCCATGCAGATGGCTGTACACAAAGGATGATCTCCACCTGAAATAGAATCATAAAATCATAGAATGGTTTTGGTTGGAAAAGACCTTAAAAATCATCTAGTTTCAACCACCTGCCATGGGCAGAGACACCTCCCACTACACCAGGTTGCTTAATGCCTCATCCAACCTGGCCTTAAACAGCTCCAAGGATTGAGGGGGCATCCACAATGTCTCTGGGAAACCTGTTCCAGTGTCTCACCACCCTCACAGTAAAGAATTTCTTTCTTATTTCCAGCCTAAATCTCCCCTGTTTCACTTTGAATCGATTACTCCTAGTCCTGCCATCCATCCATTCCTACAGCAGCTGCAAGAGCACCCCCTCCCATAGGATTCTGCAGGCTCCAGGAGGCAAAAAAGAAGGAGCATAACTAAATAAATAAGCAAACAAACAAACACTATAAATTTGGTACCCTGCTTGCCTGCAGATTAAGTCACAGAGGAGTATTAAGTTGTTTGGGTTCCCATTTATAAGTAAATAACTCAAATCTCCCAGTCAATCAGCTTAATGTCAATCAAGCATTAAGTAGTGACAGACATTAATCAGATAGAAGTAGTGATTTAACTTTCTGGGATAGATTTCTGCCTGTGATGTGGATGGAGGTCATGGTGCCAAAGGAAGATCATAGAATCATAGAATAGTTTGGGTTGGAAGGGACCTTAAAGATCATCTAGTTCCAACACCCCTGCCATAGGGAGGGACACCTCCCACTACACCAGGTTGCTCAGTGCCTTGTCCAGCCTGGACACCTCCAGAGAGGGGGCATCCACAACCTCTCTGGGCATCCAAAACCTCTTATTTTCCTCACATGAAAGAACTTCTTTCTTAGATCCAGCCTAAATCTCCCCTCTTCCAATTTGCATCCATCACTCCTAGTCCTGCCATTGCAAATCCTATTTAAAAGCCCTACCCCAGACTTTCTGTAGTCCCCTTCAGGCTTTAAGAAGCTACTATGTGGTCCCCCTTGAGCTTTCTCTTCTCCAGGGTGAACAAGCCCAACTCCTTCAGCCTGTCAGAGTTCCTCTAGCCCTTTGATCATCTTTGTGGCCCTCCACAGTCCAGCCATGCCTTTGCTGGAAGGTGAGGGATGCTCCTTTTTTCTCTAGTTTGGATGCTCCTGGAGCTTTCTGATAAAGGCTTTCAAATGTCTCAAGGGTGCTGTAAAAATCCCACACAGGAGAAAGGTGTCCTCATTTAAGTCAGGATGAAAAGTTGTACATTCTACTGGTCATTCAGCATTTTCCATCCCTGGGATCCAGGTCCTGGGATTTCTCATCCAGGGCTGTCAGCAGAACCCAATGTGCAGAACAAGCAGCGACACAGCATCGTGTTTCATCTCCTTGATTTATCTCTCTATTTCTTACAGTCTTATTGAGCTTAAATTGCCTCCTGCAGCCCAGCTTTCCCAGCTGCAGGGTGATTTTTCACTCTCTGTTCAGATGTCACCTCACCTCCCTAGCACCTGCGCCCTCCTGCCCTTAACCCCCTGGTGGTCCCATTGTGCCCACTCCCCATTTCTTCCATCTCCTCTGACACCCACTCACCCCACTGTGCAAGACAGACACATGCAGGAGCCTTTCCTCATCAGTTTTTCCCTCCTTCCTCTCCTTTCCCTCCCTGAAAAGCATAAATATGAAGCCTGGAGTGGAAAGTTTAAAATGGATTTTTATGGCCTCTGAGCATTTTGTTTCCCGGGGCACAGTTTTCTAATTTTGTGACAGAAGGTGGTTGTGTTTTATTTTTCATTGCTGTTGACAGCTCTATCCACAAAATCAAACCACCTTATTGCTCAGTAACATTTCCCTTTGCTGACAGCTGATGGTCCACAGTGACAGTATAAAGAGATCATCACAACCCAGCCCAATCCATCAACTTATTTAAATCATCTTTGATACCCACGCTGGGGTCTTGCCAAGGCAACTGCCAGGATGGACAGTTGTGCCATCATCTGTGTCAAGATTTTTTGACAACTAATCAGACTCAGGCTGGTTAGTATTTCCATATTTCCCAAAATTTGATCTAAGCTAGTCTGGCAAAGTTGCTGATGTCCCTGTCTGTGGTGGGAACTTGCTGTCACCGAGCTGCAGCATCTCTCACCCTGAGGGGGTCCTACAGAAAGGCAGGGGAAGGAATTTTTAATATGATATCAGATGGGAGGACCAGAAACAACAGATGTAAATTGGAAGGGGGTAGATTTAGACTTGACATAAGAAGGGAGTTCTTTACAGTGAGGGTGGTGAGGCACTGGAACAGGTTGCCCAGAGAGATTGTGGATGCCCCCTCCCTGGAGGTGTTCAAGACCAGGCTGGACAGGGCACTGAGCAGGCTGATCTAGTGGGAGGTGTCCCTGCCGATGGCAGGGAGGTTGGAACTCGATGATCTTTAAGGTCCCTTCCAACCCAAACTATTCTATGATTCTATGATTGTTCCACAGAAGCTGCATGGTGGCAGTGGGCTGGATCTAATGGTACTGGAACACCAAAGACAAGGGATTTATGCTGCCTATAGCAGACAAACATCTCCCATATCTCCCTGGAAAATATTCCTACAGGGATTTCAGGTGTGGCCACAGTTTTGCTACTCCTTTTCCTCTCCTCCACGCCTTCTCAAGATGGTTTAGGAGCCCTCCTGCCCTTGCTATCCCTCAAGATTTGCTGATGTCATTTAAACACCCTCCCATTTCCAGCCAGCTTTGCTGGCTCAACTGCCCCTTTCCATCTTATTTTAAACCCTCTTAATTCCAGTGTTATTCCCTCACTCTCTTCTTCTGTGATTCATTTAGCATAAAGCTGCAGTGAGAGAGCTCCCTGCTCTCCCTTCTCAGCTCACTCTGCAGATACTGAAGATGGTTTATTGCCAGGGAGCATCTCCCCTTCGTGGCATACAATGATAGGACAAAGGGCAATGGGTTCAAGCTGGAACACAGGAGGTTCCACAGAAAGATAAGAAAAAACTTTTTCATGGTGAAGGTGGCAGAACAGTGGCACAGGCTGCCCAGAGAAAGTGTGGGATCTCCTTCCCTGGAGACATTCAAAACCCATCAGGACATGTCCCCATGGGAGGTGTCCCTGCCCATGGCAAGGGGGTTGGGTCTAGATAATCTTTAGGGTCCCTTCCAACCCAAACTATTCTGATTCTGTGATCTGGGTGTTCCTGGTCCAGCAGGGGGACTGGACCAGATGATCTCTTAAGGTCCTTTCCAATCCCTGTCATTCTGTGATGTCCAGGTTTATCTCCTGCAGCCTCCCCATGGGAGTGCTAGGCTGCTTGTGGACCAGCTCCTGAGAGGCTGTAGTTTATAATACATCACTTTGGGGTATGTCTCCATAATTAGTGTTGTCCCAAAAGAGATGATTAAGGAGCTGATGAGAAGCACTTCTGCTCCCTGCACCACACCAAGAAGTGAGATATTTTGCTTTAGGAAGCAGGGAAAGGAATCCTGGGGGGACAGTAGAGGAAAAAGCTGTTGTAGATGGATACATTTTGAGCCCAAAAGAAGGAGAAATCTTATTAATAAAAGAAATAACCATTTAGGACCAGAATGTGGAGAAGGGCAGGAGTGCACATAATTCCAACATCACACTGTTTTCCTTCCAGAGAACGCAAGGCAGCATGACCATCCATGGCATTTGTCCAGGCTTTTTCAGCAAGGACACTATTAGCCATCAAATCTTGGTTGCTTCTTTGCCAAACACTTAAAATCCTTGAAAATATTCTTTTGCCTGTGTCATTTCAGTTTTTCCTCTCTGAAATGCCACAGCTCAACTCCACCAAGCTGGAGAATGCAATAGAAAGAGGACCTGTGGTGGCATCTGTGTGCATAGTCAGTCCTCTCCAGCCACCAGCACTGTTCCATCACTTGTAAGCATCAGAGCATCTGCTGATGGTGGAGGCATTGAATGCTAAAACAGCCAGAACCTCTCCCCCTCCTGGTGGCATTTCTGTATCAATGACAGGAAGAGGAGGCTGGGCCATGCAAAATAATCCCATGGCCATGAATATTCATGTGAACATTTGTGCATGCTTGGTGCGTGTTTGCATGTCCTTTGTGTTCACTTCTGCTTGAATGCACCAGGAAATGAGTTTCTGATGGACACTGGAGAAAGAGTTCCCTCTGATGGGAACCTTGGATTTGTTGTTATCTATTGCTTGTGTCACAGTTGAACCTAGGAGTTACATCAATGAATCAGATGAGATTGAAGTGCTACAGATAAAACCTCTGCCCTGAAGACCTTGTGTGCTCACAGGAGAGAGGAAAATCCAGAGGGGAACCACAGGAAAGAGGACACAGAGCTGGAAGAGGTGGTCAGAGACATCTCCATGTTCATAATTCAGTCAATCCAGTCATAAGATCATAATTATCTAGTTTGGAAGTGACCTTTCAGTTCATCAAGTCCAACCATCAGCCCAACCCTGACAAAATCTCATACTTGGACAGGAACTTGAGCCTTTGACCATCAGATTAGAAGTCTGATGCTCTCCCAACTGAGCTACACAGAATTTTGGCCAACAAGGAGGACCTGGCTAGAAGCTGGTTGGAGGAATGAAGCAGGCAATGATGTCTTCTTCCAGAGGTGGTTGAGATTGTGTGGAATTTGGGATATTGAATGATTAGAAGTCTGATGCTCTCCCAACTGAGCTACACAGAGTTTTGGCCAACAAGGAGGACCTGGCTAGAAGCTGGTTGGAGGAATGAAGCAGGCAATGATGTCTTCTTCCAGAGATGGTGGATCTTGTGTGGAATTTGGGATGTTGAATGATTAGGAGTCAGATGCTCTCCCAACTGAGCTAGAAAGAGTTTTGGCCAACAAGAAGGGCCTGGCTAGAAGCTGGGTGGAGAAGTGAAGCAGGCAATGATGTCTTCTTCCAGAGGTGGTTGAGATTGTGTGGAATTTGGGATATTGAATGATTAGAAGTCTGATGCTCTCCCAACTGAGCTACACAGAGTTTTGGCCAACAAGGAGGACCTGGCTAGAAGCTGGTTGGAGGAATGAAGCAGGCAATGATGTCTTCTTCAAGAGGTGGTGGAGATTGTGTGGAATTTGGGATGTTGAATGATGTGGTCTCATCAGGCCACCCATAGCAGAGGCTGGAGGTGTGCTTGAGTCTGCTCCTGCAATCTGTGCATCCTATCAGAAGGGCTCGAAATCTGAATTTCAAATGTCACCAGGAAATTACCAAGCAAGAAACATTTGTGAAAATCATTTGGGAACTTTTTAACAATCACTGCAACTGTTTGGGGTAGAACTCAACTTGTTCTCTGGTGATTTGCAGGTGGAAAGGGGTGAATAAATTATTCCCTGTGAATTTTTTTCTGCCCTGGCCATTTCGCAGCTCTTCAGCTGAACTTCCAGCACCTTTATTTCTCTTCAACATCCCAACAAAAGGAAAATGAATCAGACTTATTCCAGCTAAGAAATGTGTCCTGTGATTGAAAACGTGTCCTTTTATTGCAAATTATGTGATGTGTCTTCAATTAGCAGAGTCTTTGAGGAATAAAGAGCTTTTACTTCCCTGTCAGGAGGAGAATTCACCCTGGATGTCACATTTCTGAGTGCAGTAAAGCAGAGGTGAGTTTCTATTTCTGTAAAAAAAAGAAGAAAAAAAACCTCTCCAGTTTCTTTCTGTAAAAAATTCAATTATTTCCAATGTCTTGAAGGCAGCAAAGCAGCAACAAAGAGCAGGACACCAAGAGAGGCAAGGGTAGAATTTTCCATCATGGGGACAGGTTCCTCGGGACAGCCAAGGATGTTATTTGGGATGGCTGAAAAAAAGCCACTTTCAGAGGCATCCCAAAAGCTCTGGACTCACATGCTTGAGGAGATGAAATTGCCCCTTTTTCTCCCCTTTCCCC
>VZTY01029641.1:0-10422 GCA_013400935.1 Turnix velox | reverse complement strand
ATGACCCCATGTTAATCTCCAGCTTTTCCATTTTAAGGGTTCAGCCAAAACAAGGCGGGGGGGGGGATCTCTGAAACCCAGCTCCACTCAGGAATTCCAGGAGCACTGAAATAGCAGGCTAGGCTTCTCCTTTTTTTTTCTTATAAATCCATCCTGCAGACAAAAAGCCAGACAATTAGGGATTTTAAACATACTCATACCAAAGACTTCATCTTATAGAATAGTTTGGGTTGGAAGGAACCATAAAGATCATCAAGTTCCAACCCCCCTACTAGATCTTCTTGATCTTCATCATGTTACTCAAAGTAATGGTCATTATTTTTATCATTTTTATTGCCTTTTGGTTTTGGTTTTTTTTTAAAGCTTTGCTTATCAGTCCCTAGAAAGTCTAAAAGTGGGTCGAGCCACAGGGTTAAATCTAAATGGAGAAGAAGAAATCAGCAGGGTTTCTGGGTGTTTGGGTGTGACAACTGTGGGTAAATATCTTCTAATGCCATGGAGGGGATTGAAACAGAAAGGAAGTGTTAGCTCAAAGCACACATAAACAATTTTTTGGCCAACATTTAAATATTGAATGGAAACAAAGAGGTTCAGGCCACTTTCTTTTGGGGTAAAAATGCCAAACTCATCTTGTTCCAGACTCAACTACCGTGTCCACATCCTAATTCTGTCTAAGCAACCCTTCTCTGACCTCATCTCTGACAACTCACAAGTAGCTTTTTGTAGTAATTGGCTCTTCCAATCACTCAGAGGCTCCTTTCAGGGGGTTGGTTGTTAAAGCCATTCTAGCACCAGGGCTGGAGAACAAGGCTGCTGTACAAGTCCAGCTCACAAACTGAGCATGACTTCATGTCCTGTGCTTAAAGCCCCTTTAGAAATGGCTCCTGGGCATAGAGGCAAACTCTCAACTGGAAGGCAGGCCAAAGATTATATTTCCAAGAGGTCACAAATAGTCACACCTGGAAACACTGGTGTTTTTTTGGTTTGTTTTTTTTTTCCCCAAACCCTCTTCCAGATCCCATTTAGTAGGATAGTGACAGCAATAGATTTTTTTAACAGGGTAAGAGACTTTGTGGGACAGCAGAAGCAAAGAATCCCAGTGGACACAACATCTTTGTACCCTCTCCCTTCCAGGCAGAGGGGGCTCAGTGTTCCCCATCCTGCCTGGAAGCATTTTGTGTGAGACAAACCCCTCATTGTGCAGGAAGCTTTGCAAGTGCCAGCCCTGCAGGACATCAAGGACAGTAGAAACTGACTTCTCAGGCCAGCCCCAGCTTCTCTGCCTCCCACCCCACTGATTAATGGGTTCTCCACCACAGCAGCTAATAGGATCCTCTTTGAAATCCAAATAACCAGCATTAGTGACCTCAGAGTCCTGCCTTGCTAGCTGGACACACTCCCTGCCTTCAATTCTCTTTCTGATGTAGCATCTTCTCCATCAGAGCTTCATTTCCTTCCCACTTTCTTTTTTTTATTCTCTACACTTTTTTTGTCCTACTGACTGCTCTTGAGCTGCTGCCCCAGCCAGACCCCAACATGCAGACATATAGAAACATCATCCCCTTCTTCCTGGGGAAGATTTGGGGTTATCTGCAGCCACCCCACACAAAATGGATGCTGCCATCCATACCCACCCAAAATCCAGACCAAGGAGTTGTAGGAAATTCTCCCCATGGACAGGGAACCACAACCAAGAGCATCCCAGGGCTGATTCTCATCTCAGCAGGCAACAATTTAAAGCTAAAATTCCCCACCAGGCTCCCTTGCTGTCTGGAAGGGACTAACATTTAGGTAACCAGCTCTGACTACAGTAAATCTCTTCTTTCCTCTTCCTTTTTTTTTTTTCTTCTTTTTAAATCCATAACCACCAGCTTTAAAGCTTTAAATCAATATCCCCCCTCACGATCAAGCATTCAGGGAGAAATTATTCACATTGAGAGCTTTAAAAATTAAGCTAAACCCTGCAGGGCCCAGGCCAAACTTAAATCACAGCAGAGCTTTAAACACTGGATCAGGGACACAGCATGAGCCATGTCCTGGGCTTAGATGCAAACTAAATGTAGAAAACAAAGCCACTGTCACCGTGTTAAAAAAGGAAAAAGCCCATAAATGGTCCATGCTGGGACTTCTCCTAGAGAAACAAGAGATGAAGGCTCTCCTTCCATGAAGGGAGGTCAGTCAGCCCATTGCAACCAAACTTGTCACAAAAAGGAAAAGAAACTAATTGTCCTTGCAACAAAAAAGAGACTTATTGTCACCCTTGGAGGGAGAAAATGGCATCTGATCCTTGCACTCCCTTCCATTTGGGATATTGGCCAGAGGGCAGCTTTTTCAGAGGGATGATGCACAATGCCATGTGCTCCTTCTGTGCTGGTACCCACAGCAGCTCCCTCAACATCACTGCTGCTCACTACCAGTGACAGCCAGCCCCAGGCTGGGTACAAAGTGCCAGACACCAACCTGAGAGTCCACAGCATCCCTGGAGGGGTGTCAATTTTAAGGAGAGGAAAGAAAAACCCTCAGCAGAAACCTGCTCCTGCTCAGGTCCTGGAGGTGTCAATTTTAAGGAGGGATTGGGTGGAGAGGAAAGAAAAACCCTCAGCATAAACCTGGTCCTGGAGAAGCACAGAGGCAGGGAAGGATGGATGAAAGAGCAAGGACTCACTGGTAACTCACTCCAAATCTTTGACTTGAGATGGGTTTTAACCTACTCAGTGACAGTTCCACACAGAAGAGTGAAGATGATCTGTTCTCCATTATCACTGGGAGGTGGGACTGGCAAGCATCTGCCTCCACACCAAGATAATTCAATCCCACCCTATCAACCCTCATGTTTTGAAAGTAGCACAAGTACAATTTGAGTATAAGCAGACCATCAGCTGGATTTCTACCACCCCATAGTCCTGTCTAAGCCAACAGTGAAAGTTTTCCCCCCTCCTTCACTTTTCAGGGATGCCAAGAAGGAGTCCAGAAATTATCTTTGATCCCACAGCCACCATAAGACCCACAAAAGTGCAGAGAACATCCTTGATCCCACAGCCAGCATAAAACCGAACAAGAACTGAAGGGCCAAAGAGTTGGAACAAAGCTAAGAAATGGATAGAAAGCAACACAAATCAAATCAGGAGGCTCTTCTGGCCCTGAATGTCCTCATTGTCCTGACACATCTTGGCCTCTTGAGGTCATAAGGGACCTCAAGGCTTGAAACCCCCCCCAGTACAAAGGTTAAACCCCAAGTTCAATCCATCAGATGTCCACACACATCTCCTTCTCCCACTCTCAGTCACAGGAGGTCTTAATATTTGTAAAGTCCTTTGTAAATCCTTGGAGGGGAAGAGCAGAGTATTATTATTAAATAATAACTTTTTATTCTGCTCCATCTGAAAGCAGCAGCTCTTTCTTTGCCCTTCCATCACCTAAGCCAAGGGTTAAAACTGTCTGGGATGTAAGAAGACCATTCCCCAAAGTGGGGGAGAGGCAGATTTGTGAGGATCTGAAGAACAAGATGCCTTTCTAACCTGTCTGGACTCCAATAAGCAGCTTTAGATCTAACAATAGGGGGTTGAAAACCCAAATGCCCAAAGCCCAGAGGCAATGAGAATTGTTTAAGCATCCATAAGTGACATTTCTAACACCACCTGAAATGGGTATTTTCCTCTCTGTTTCAAAGCCTTATTTTGCAATCAGATTATGGGCAGCATAAATAGCCTTGTCTGCTGACAGCAGGCACTGCACAAGAAAATTGGGGATCAGGGGAAATGCAAAGATTTACAGATACTTAGCATCTGCAAGAAGCATCAGCTTTGAATGGGGTGTTCAAACACAAGGTCAATCACCAGAACCCAGAGAAACTTCAAACTTCAGCACTAAAATATATTAAGAAAATGAAAGAAATTAATCAGAATGAGGTTTGTAGAGACCATCTCTCAATTGAGGAAGTTCCAAATGCCCAGAATAAAGCACCAGTATATGATCAAAATATACAACCCTGGTGTTTGGGGACAACCATGAAGAACCTCACACTATCAAGCAGGTCAGTCTGTAGTGGTCAAGGACACATCATGGCTACCATGGAACACATCAATGCTGGTCAACCATGGCCACACAAGCATCCCAAAGCTCTCTGCAGCCACATTCTCAAAACATTAGGCTGCAACCCCCATCCTTGGGAATGATGGATTCTGTTGTCACCATTCCCTCCATACCACCAACCCAAGAAGAGGCTGTTGCAAACCATTCCTGACCAAGACAATGGACCTACACATCAATTTGCCAACCAGCAGCTATTTAATGCACACAAAAAGTTCCTACACACCCCCATGGAGCAAGGAGACCCCCCCTGCAACACTTTTTGCCCTGACACTGACCAAGGAGAAAAGGATGTGCAATCAGCTCCTTAAACTCAGAGGAGAAAAAAAAGAAAAAAAGAAAAAAAAACCCCACTCACCAGCTTAAAAATACCACATCATTGCCAATCTCAGTGGAGAGGAGAGATAAAGGAGGAGGGTGGCTCTTCAACAACCCAGATCTTTTTACCTCTCAAGAGTTGGTACCTCTGAAGATGTGGCTGGACTTCCTGCACTGCCCTGAAAGCAGAGGATCCAGTTCTTTCCCCTGCTCTTGCTTTCATCACTGAGCATCTTTCACACTCCTGGAGTCAGCCAGGCACAAAAAACCCCATCCTCCTCCAGATCAACAGCCCCACATCTAAGAGATCAGCAGCAGAAAAAGCAAAGCTGTGATCTGAAATCTTATCTGGTGGCTGCAGAAGGTCAACTTTCCATCATTCAGCAAAGAGACTCTGTGCCAGCACAGAAAGAAACACTAAAAAAAAAAAAATTAAAAAAAAAAAAAAAATCACTGTTGAGTTAAGAACAACTTTGGGGTTTGAGCTTTGCAGCCAAATATCACTCAGCGACCATTAAACAGATTTTTTAGCCATCAGTGGAACATTAGAAATTCCATGAATTTGAAGTTTATTATTTCCACGATAGGGTTTTTATACTCTTTTTTTTTTTTTCCCCTTTCAGGATTTATACTCCTTGGCTTTCTACTCTTTTCAGCTATAAATAAAACCATTTGCTAAGTTGGCTGCTGCACCTCAGCCCATGACTGGCACATTTCTGCAAGTTGGCTGCAAAACAAGACGGGTCGAGGAAACGGCCAAAAAAAAAAACCAAAACACTAAATCCAGTTATTTCAAATCCATTTTGAAGCACCCTAATAAATCTGCAGGGATCACTTGATGCACACAACTGGCTAAACTCAAGCAGCCAGGCTTCTGCAACAGCATCTCTGGGTGTTTATGTGCATTTTACAGCTTTCAATCTCATGCCCTTCACAGCCCATCACAGAACACTCCTGAATTTGGACAGTCTTCAGAAAGGAAACCAGTAAAAAAAAAAAAAATAACCTAACAAAACAGATCTTATAGGATTCTCTACATTCCCTAGAGAAGCTGGGGGTGAGAGAGACCCCAACACCCACAGATTCCCACACAAGAGGATTTCCTTATGTCACTCAAGAGATCAGTCTCCACTCCCCCCCCCCTCCCCCCCCCAGACCTTCTGGAAGACACTTGGCTTGAGAGAAAAGAAACAGCAGCTTCTGAAGAGAGAATAAAAGTCCCATTTATCACCTTTACACCTACAAAGAATGCATTTCACAGAGCTGAGCTGCCCCTGGAACTTGTTCAGGCTGTCTCTTTTGTACACTCAAGATGAGTTCTCATCATGTGTTACAGCAGCAAGAGGTGCAAGGAGGGGGGAAACATCAAGTGCTGCAGCTCTGATCCTTCTTGAAGACAACAAATACAGGAAAAAGCAGATCTGGAAGCTGCTCTGGTTCTATCAAGATGGAAAACTACACAGCTACTCACCGAGTCCACAGGAGATGGATGGTTTTAAGCTTCACCAGTGGCAAACACTGCACTGGGTTAAATTCATGCAGTTTTTGGGGGGTAGTTGGAAATTCTGCCCAATTCTCAGGGCTCCCTGGTGAGCAAGAGGCAAAGTGATGAAAGATGGGAACACAGGAGGAGAAAAAAAAACCAAAAAAAAAAATAAAGACATCCAACTCAACATTCTTATCATAGCACTTGTAATCTGTGCCCTGGGAACTACTTGGAAGCACAAAGTCACTCTCTAGCCCCAGGATACATCAACAGATCTCCCCCTGCCAGTAGGGACTGACAGTAGCTTTGTTTCTCCAGGAGAGGAGAAACAAGCCAAAGGAAAAGGCACAAAAATCATCCCACTGGGGAAGGGTTGTATGAAGCAAACCCTGAGCTAGAGGCTGGGGATGAATATTCAACAGGATCTTACCTTCTGAGCAAAACAAAACCCTTGCAAAGCTGCTCAGGCAGGTGGTGATGGATCCTCAAGCAGGGCCCTCCAGCTACAAACTACTCAAGGTGTGTGGGGAGAGAGCAAGGTGACCCCTGGGGAAACCACAAAACTTTTGAGCCTTGAGAGATGGGAGAAAAGATAAAAAACTACTAGATAAGAGCCTGCTCCAGGAGGTCCTGCGTCCAGGCTATTTTTTCTTAGCCACTGGTCCAAGCCATACTTTTGAGGGTTTTTTTGGGGGGCTCTGTGATCTCCAAGCTTAGGTAGCTCTTCACCCATTGGATTTTCCTTATCTGAAGGCATCATTATTGCTTGGGATTCCCTCCTCACCCGTTGTATCACCCAAAGAGCTGCCAGCATCCAAACTTCATCCATGGAAATACCAACCCTTGATGATTCTAGAACTAGATGAATCTATGATAACCCTGCTGCTCACCACAACATCCATATCTAAGCCAATGATGCTAAATCATAGAATAGTTTGGGTTGGAAGGAACCTTCAAGATCATCAAGTTCCAACCCCCCTGCCATAGGCAGGGACCCCTCCCACTACATCAGGCTGCTCAGTGCCTTGTCCAGCCTGACCCTAAACACCTCCAGGGATTGAGGGGGCATCCACAGCCTCTCTGGGCAACCTCTTCCTGAGATTTCCAACTCTCACCCTAAAGAATTTCTTGCTTACATCTAACCCCCTTCCAATTTCCATCCATTATTTCTAGTCCTCCCATCCCATATCCTATTCAAAAGTCCTACCCCTGCCTTTCTGTAGCCCCCTTCAGGTATTGAGAAGCTCCTCTGAGGTCCCCCCATGAGCCTTCTCGTCACCAAGCAGGCTTCTCTGCCTTTGCTGCTGCTGCCTGGAGCCATAAAAGCAATCATTCCCTGCTCCTCCCTGGTGCAAGAGCTCAGAAATTGCTGAGCTGGACCTTACTTATCTCTGGCTGTAGCACAGTTCAGTTTTCTAATCCCCTCCATCTGCATTTTGTACAGCCCTTCTCTGAGGCTTCTTCAGATTTGCTTCACACTTTATCACCCTGCTCAGGCAGGATGACGCAGCTGCAAACTTTCCACTCCAAAGAAGAGCTGAGGGATGAAAACCTTCAAAACCCAAGAAGCTGCCTGGGAAATAGGTCCCTACACGAGGTGGCCAGCAGTAATTTTTTTAATATTTTTTTCTAAACATAAACTTAATGAGACAGGGGATTATCTTTTCTGTTGGAAAGACTCCTCGATTCCTGGTAACGTAACGAAATGTTGACTCATTTGAGAACTTCTTAGCTCTGCTCAAAACATGACAACATCCATATCTAAGCCAATGATGCTAAATTATAGAATAGTTTGGGTTGGAAGGGACCTTAAAGATCATCCAAGTTCCACTACATCAGGCTGCTTAGTGCTTTGTCCAGCCTGGCCTTAAACACCTCCAGAGATGGGGCATCCACAGCCTTTGCTCAAAAGCTCAGATGATGACAAAAACAGAGAGAGAAAAAAGCTTCCCAGGACAGACTTCATTAATAGCCCCTTCTCCGCTACCACAACTCAAGAACTGCTCAAATCTAGGCATCCCAAAAGCAACCTAGATCCTAAAGGTCCAGCTTGAAATCTGGACATCCTCTTGGGGAAACACCAACACATTCTGACAGCCAGAAAATGTTTATGACAGTTTCTAGGAGCTTAAATGCACTTCAGAACTGGATGCAAATAAAGAAAAACCAGCCCAGCATTAAAAGTGATTTATGGTGAAAAAGACCAAGAAGAACCAGGCAACACAGTGAAAAAGAGATCTAAGAGCAGAGATGATGATGATGATGCTTTTACATCCTTCCCCCTTACAAGAACCCACTCAAGGGTCCCTGGGGACTCCTAGTAGCTTTGGTTCCAAACCATCTAGGCTTTGGGGGCCAGGACACATGCAACAATCCAGTCCAACAACAGGCAGGAAATAATTTCACCCCCACATCCCAAAGCCATCTACCTAGTCCTCCTTTAGGTCCCCAAATCCACAGTGAATCCTCCGATTCTAACCAGCCCACAACAACCTCCCAGCCCACAACAACCTCCCAGTTGAAGAGGGAGCTGGAGGATGCATTTCAAAGACAGAACGCTGCCAGAACAGGAAAAGCCTGGATAAAAGACACACTGCTGCTCTGCTGCCTTCCAGGAAGCTTGAAGATGCCTCCAAGCACCCAGTGAAGAAAGGCCCCCCAGCAAGGGGGGTGCTCTGCTAGAGAAACCACATGGCCCAACAACCCCAAAGAGCACACTCTGCCTCCCACATCAAAGCCCTGGATGATTATTCATACACAAGGCTGGGTTGAATTAGGGCAACCAGAGGCTGATGAGGAGTCTACATGTGGTCTGTCCTCATGGTGGAGATGATCTGACCAGTTCTACCATTAGTAGGATGAACCTGGCCAACAGCCACTGCATTGGTGGGGCAGGATCTTCAATGAGAATCATAGAATAGTTTGGGTTGGAAGGGACTTTCAAGATCATTGAGTCCCAGGTTGGAAGGGACCTTCAAGATCATTGAGTTCCAACCCCCCTGCCATAGGCAGGGACATCTCCCACTACATCAGGCTGCTCAGTGCCTTGTCCAGCCTGGAAGGATAAATAGAAGATGTAAAACAAAGTTTTATTTGGTTGAGCAGCAGGTAGAGGGGACCTGAGATGATACAGAGATGGTCCAGTTGATGCTACTGGGTTGAATGAACCACTCTGGCCCCAATTGAGCACTGGGAAAATGTTGACTAAACCAAGGGAATATGTCAGCCCTGGGTGTGCTTGGTTGATCACCTGGAGAAAGCAGGACCCTCCACAGAGCAGGCAGATGCTACAGTTGCTCCCATTCCAGAAGGAAACTTCTGCCACAACACGTGCAACTACTTTTCTGCACTCTGCTCTGGTGATGTTCCCACATTCAGCCAAGAAAAAAAAAAAACCCAAAAAAACAACCAACCAAAAAAAAAAACAAACCAACATCCCCTTTGGTTAGGTTAAATTGGCTCTTTTCTCCTTAACATTCAAGCAAGACTCTGGATAACTGCATAACCATCACATTGTTCAGGCTGGCTGCCTCAGAGTTGAATTAATTTTTTATCTCTAAAGAGAAGAAAGCAAAAAAAAAAAGATACCAAAAGATATCTTGCCCTCACTCAAATTTGGCACACAAATGCACAAGCTGATGGAGAACCTGATTCCACCAGCAGCAGAAAAATGGTCCCTCCCACCCCAAGTCATCACTTCTCCTCCCCAGGGCTACCCCAGCACGATGCAGCAATTTCTTCCAGTTGGCTTCCCCAATGCTAAGCAAACCTGACACCCAGTCACCCTCCACTTTGCTTGCAGCCCAGCTGGCTTGGAGAAGGCACAAGGCAACCCACTAAAGACACAATCAAATATTTAAATGAACATTTCTTCATCTTCTTCTAGGTCAGCTTCGCCTTCCTCCTGCCCCGGTGGCTACCAAGTGGCAGAGCCATCTCTTCGCATTACCCTGACAACCCCAGGATGGGTTACAGGCTGCTGAATGGCAGAGCTGGGGATACTTGACATGCCACAATAGGATTCGTTTGCCTTTTTTTTTTTTTGCCTTCTTTCTTTTTTTTAAGGAAAGGAGAAGCTGACATTGTGCAGTGGTTAAAGCCAGACATTCAAGCGAGGCCATCACCACACACACAAGGGCTCCACAATGGCTTTGTCTGCCCTTCTGAGAGAAATTTCATAATATGCAAGGGTGAGCAGTTAGCAGAAAGGCTTTGGATCTCTCAATTTATAATCATCCCCAGTTTCCTCACAAGGGCCCTGAATGCATCTTTGATTGGTTATGTATGAGAAGGAACCGTCCCCAGCGTGGTGCCAGACATGTGCAACCCAGACCTGGGCTTGGACTCTCTCAAGCAGGAAGAATTCAATTCAGCAGCCAGGCTGGAATGAGGAGGAGAAAAAATTAAAAAAGAAAATAAAAATAAAAACAAAAACATAAAAATGTGGCAATTATTCCATCCCTAATGATTTTGAGTTATTATAGTCCAACTAAGGGTTTGCCTGGAAGACTCACAGATGAGGAAAAAAA
>VZTY01029640.1:14261-24398 GCA_013400935.1 Turnix velox | reverse complement strand
AAAAAAAAAAATCAAAATGCTGCGTTAATTTCTCGTTCCTATCAATTGATTTTCTAGTTAAAACCACTCTCTGCCTGCCCTTCATTCCCACCCTGCAGGGAAATGAACCCTGTAAAAAGAAATGGATCCCCTCGTTGCTGAAGAGACTAAAATTTACTGAAGGCTCCTGCTCTCCAAGTCCCCAAAGGGGGGGGTAAGAGGAAATGATTTGTTCAATTAATTATAAATGTTTTAATTTAAATGGCTAATGCAGAAGATAGTCAGATATAAAGCAGCAAACTGCTGAAGTGTTTTATGGGTCCTTAAAGACTGCTAAATGCTTGTTCTGATTCTGCTAAGATCACTCAAACAGCCTCTCCTCTCGTTCGGGGTTGGGTGCCGGGGGAGTGGGGGGGAAGAGGTTTCCTCTGGTATTTTAGAGGCCTCCAGGCAAGTTGTGATAAAGCTTTAGAAATCCACTTCTTGCTGAAATTTGCCTTTGAAAAGCAGCCACGGTGTTGCCCGTGCTGCCGAAGGAGAAAGAAAAAGAAAAAAGAAAAAATAACAAAACACCTGCAAAAAGAAGAAAACCTTCTGGGTGAAGGTCACCTCTTGCTGTAGAGTTGGTTCAACTCCTGTGTCCATACACAGCTTAGAGCAGAGATTTCCCAAGCCAGGATGTTGATGCTGGATGGGTTTTTCTCCCATTTTCTGCTCCCATCCCTTCTTTTTGCAGCTTCTTGCCCTTCAGGGGGGTGAGATGGGCTGGGAATGAGCTGCTGCTGCTGCAAAGCTTCTTGCTTTGGGAGGACACAGAGCTGGGGAGAAGCCACAGTGTCCTCCTGGGGACTGAGCTGTAACCTGTCTCGTTAGAAAGCAGAAAGTCTCTCACAAATGGATTTCCAATTTCCCCTCTGCTTGCTTTACCCAGACAGATTTCTTGCTTTATAATTACTTTTCGGGTACTTACAGGATCTGGTATCCAGGCAACTTGATGCCTCTTAAATCCTCTTGTAAATCGAAATGGGGATGAATTTTTTTTTATTTTTTTTTTTTCCCTGTTGGTTTTTGAGGTGTTGGGGAAACATGGGCCAAGCTCTTTGAGGGGCAGAGGGTGATTTCTCTTCCCTACAATCTGCTGGGGAGATGTGATGCTGTGTCAGCATCAGTGTCGGGGTAGGTGATGCAGCAGCTCCTGTGGATGCTCAGTGCCAAACCTAGCAGGGCACCAGCAGCATTTTCAGGTCCTGTGTCATCTTTTGGACTCATTTCTGATAAGACACTGCCCAAAGCCAGCTCCCCTTGGCCCCCAGCACCATCCTGATGCAGCAAAGTCCTCCAGAACCTTTTGATTTTGGGGGTTTTGTTGGTGTCTGGGTCTGGGTTGGGTTGTAAATGCATTTTTAAAGCTGAGTTAATCACACCAGCAAGCACTTTGTGGGCTTCACAGGGTGAAGGTGACCCAGGCACAGTCCCAGGGCTGAGAAGGGACAACTGTCACCTTCTTTGGAGGTCTTTGAAGTCTCTTCATCACTGTGAAAAGGGCACAGGCACCCCAGAGAAGGTCACTCACTGCTGTGCACTCCAAGGCTTTGACCTCTGCTGGGCAAAGCATAATTTAATTAACTTTTTCTTGACTGTTCAGCTGCTGGAATAACTTGGAAATATGCAGGCAGGTCACATCCTGGGTGCTGCCAGGTGACCCCTTGTCCCAGCAGGCTGGATGTCCTTCCTCACAGAGCGCCTGGGAGAAAAAAAGCTGTCGCCTGTGGTCACGGTGGCAACAATTAGGCCATCAATCAATAACCTAATACTCTCATTTACAGTCATTAGGGACCGTGGTTCTAAGCATCTGCTTTTGCTAATGAGTTTAAAAGTTGGCTAAATATGGCAGCCCAGCTCTGGTGGTGGAGGAAGCGACGGGAGCTCGGTGCGGAGCTGGACTCTGCTGAACACAGCATCAATTTTAATTAGCGAGCTCCTGCAGGCTCCAAACTAACCCAAAATACGTGGAGAAAGGAGTGGGGGCACTGGTGTGGGCTGCTCAGGGTTGGTTTTTGTGGCCCAGCTTCCTGAGCCCTCATTGTGGCCAGAAATAGGGGTCTGTGACCAGCTTGTGCTCAGCAGCCTTGGATGAACCTGGGCTACTGCCCTTCTTCATCCTGTTCATCCTTTCTTCTGGTGAAGAATCATTAATTTACAGCTCCAGGATTATTTCAGTGGTTGCTTTGGAGTTTCTAGAGTTTGAAAAGCCACAAAGAGAAGGATTTGGGGGTGGCAGTGGAGGAGAAGGTCAACATGAGCCAGCAGTGTGTGCTTGCAGCGCAGAAGCCAACCCAGTTCTGGGCTGCATCAAGAGAAGTGTGGCCAGAAGGGCAAGGGAGGGGATTTTGTCCCTCTACTGGGCTCTGGTGAGACCCAACTGGAGTTACTGGGGCCAGTTCTGGAGCACTCAACAGAAGTAGGACATGGATATGTTGGAACAGGTCCAGAGGAGACCACCAAGATATTCAAAGGGCTGGAGCACCTCCCTTGTGAGGACAGGCTGAAGGAGTTGGGGTTGTTGAGCCTGGAGAGGAGAAGGCTCAGGGAGGACCTGAGAGCAGCTTCTCAGTACCTGAAGGGGGCTACAGAAAAGGCTGGGGGAGGACTTTTGAANTGAGGGTGGTGAGAGGTTGCCCAGAGAGGCTGTGGATGCCCCCTCAATCCCTGGAGGTGTTTAAGGCCAGGATGGATGAGGCACTGAGCAACCTGGTGTGGTGGGAGGTGTCCCTGCCCATGGCAGGGGGGTTGGAACTGGATGATCTTGAAGGTCCCTTCCAACCCAAACCATTCTGTGATTCTATCCTGGACCTGCTTTAGCTTAGAGGGAAGGGAAAGAGCTTTTCCTTCACTTCTCTCAATGACTATAAATGTTTTCTTTCTCTGAGATCTTGGCTTGCAGGGGGCTGGCAATTGATGAGCTGGTGTTTGACCTGATTGATGGAGATCTCCATCTCCTGCTGCTTCCCAGTGGTGCTGAGCAGCCCCCATATCCCATTGGGTACCACACATCAGGCATCCTCCCAGCACCATCACTTGCTACCACCATGCCATCCCATCTCCACCTGCAGTGTTGTTGCCTCATGACAGCAGCTTTTTAATAGAGGAGAGAGCAAAAGAAATAGAGAAAAGATGCAGGGAGCCAAACATCTAAATCCTTTCACTGGTGTCTTTCATCCCAAACTTCGACAAGTCCTTATGTAACTGGAATTAAGCTCCAGCTGTACTAAATCTTCGTTGAGGTAGATCTGTGATGATCACATCCCCAACCCAGGGTCCTCTTTACTTTCCAGAAGAGCCAAGAGGTGGGAAAACCTCTTTCTCTGAAATAAAAACCCAACAGCTATGGAGCTGGAGGGAGTTTGGCAGCATTTTGTGGGGAGGGAGGTCAGCCAGAAAGTGCTGGTTGGGGTGGAACCTGGTGAGATGCTGCCCCAAGCTGCTATCAACAGCCTGGGGGTGGGTGTATGTGGAGTTTTATCTGTTCCAACTTCAAAGAGATGCTGTTCAGAGGGGGGGTTATGGTTAGAGGATATTTCTCTGGCCAGGGGAGGTGAATTGGAGATGGTTGGGACCCTACAGTGAGCTGGGTAGAGCTGCTGCAGGCTCCTGCTCTTGATGCTCTTTTTAATATGTGTATTAAAAGGGTGATAATAAGCAAATCCGTCAGTTATGCAAATGAGTGGCAATTGCATCTTGAAGAGCATCCCACAGTTTAATTACATCATAATTGCAATGTAACACTTTAATTACCATATGCATCACAAAATCATGAGCACTGTTTCTAATCTCTCCGCTAATATTTCAAATCAAACAGATTGTAGCCCGGGCTGGCTTTGCTGCAGCCCTGCAACAACAACACACATCCCAAACACATCCCAAACAAATTTCCAGCTCTCCTCCTCGCTCCTGAGAGGGAGAAAAAAACCCTTGCCAGGGTCTAGCTGTGAATTTGATTTAAAGCTGTTTTTTTTTTTAAATCTTCTGGCTTTTACACGCTTGGTTCTTCTTCCCATCCAGCTTCTTTCTTTTCCCCCTGTGAAGGGACGTGGTCTAGTGGGAGAGGGGTTGGAATTAGATGATCTTGAAGGACCCTACCAAACCAAACCATTTTATGAAAGGCAGGGGAAGGACTTTTTAATATGATATCGGATGGGAGGACTAGAAACAATGGATGTAAATTGGAAGGGGGTAGATTTAGACTCAACATAAGAAAGAAATTCTTTACAGTGAGGGTGGTGAAACACTGGAAGAGGTTGGCCAGAGAGGTTGTGGACTCTCCCTCTCTGGAGGTGTTCAAGACCAGGCTGGACAAGTGCCTGTCTACCTGGAGGGTGAGGGAGGTGCTTCCTTGCCTGGCAGAGGGGTTGGAACTCGATGATCTTGAAGGTCCCCTCCAACCCAAACTATTCTATGATTCTATGATTGAAGAAACCCAAACCATTTTAAGTGATCTAAGAAAAATAACAAATGAGCTTAATGATGGCCTGAAATTCATGACTGGGAATAGGGAGAGGGATGCTCTGGAGCAGTGATGTGTGTGATGGAGTGAGGGATGAGGGAGGGAAGTGTGACAGGGAGGTGAAATCATTCCCATCTCTGTAGCAGTGCCTGTGCTGAGCCAGGAAAGGGCTCAGGGCTCTGGCAGATCCCAGTGCCCAGTTCTCCCATTGCCTGAGGAGCCACAGGACCAGCTAGGACACTGAATGGGACTGGCTGTCCCCCCAGCCCTTCACATCATGGTTCTCTTGCTGTGGTTTTCAGCTTGCTGGTCTGCTTTGCCGTGAGCTGGCAGTGATTTAAAACCATCCTGTGCTAATCCATATAAATTCTTTTAATCGTGGGTTTAATCTTTTAAGCGTGCAGTAATTAAATTACACACCAGTCAGAGGCATGGCCAGGCCTTAACGTGTGAGGTTTGCAGCCCCTTGGGCAGGGGGGGGGGTTGGTTTAGGGACAGGTCAACCCCATAGCCAGGACATCACTCACTTGCTTCCACCATTTCCTTGCTGTAAATTTTCCCCCTTTCTCTTTTTCCCAGCCCTTCAGAGATCTTGGGAGGTGGCACACCTCTGAAAAGGAGGGTATCAGCTCTGAGGAGCATCCTATAGAAGATGCTTCTTCTTGATCCCATTTAACCTGTCCCCAAAACCACCCCACATTGCTCCAACTGCATCACCCCAGTCAGGAGGAGGAGAAAATAAAGCTTGAGCAGCAGCTGATGGCTTGGACAAGTCCTGCAGCTTGACTTTAAATCCTGAGGTACCCTTCTATGCTCACTTCTGATGATTTATTCTCCTCTTTTGCTCCTCTGATGTTGTCCTGGGCAGATGGTGGGGGACACTCTGATGAGTTGGCATTAACAGAGCGACACGAGAAGCCCATTAACTGATTAAACTTTGTGTTGGGAAGGGGAAAGTAGGGCTGAACTGCTGGATGGAGAGATGCCTGGCTTTGGGAACGTGACAATTACTGTACTTGATGTGGGTTTTTTTTTTTTTAACATTAAGAGCCAAACAGGAGCATGTATCTAATTCATTACAAGAGTGTGAAACAGCTCCCTCCATCCCAAGGCACTTAATGTGTGTGCTATAGAGAAGGATTGGGAAATAAGTGTCTCCTAATGAAAGGGGGCCTGGTGAGGTCAGCCCAGTGCTTGTCAGCTCCTCAGAGACTTGCTTGTTTTGCAAATTGGTCTCCCATTTCCAAGGGCTGGTGGGGAGGGAGGCAGGAAAGAGTTCATGAGGCTGATTTTGAAGCCCTCAACTTGTCATTGGCAAGGAGGAGGATAAAAATAGCTTGGGGAAGGCAAAGGAGCTGCTGATGGCTTTGATTCAGGCAATGCTGCCCCATCTCCTGAGGACAGCAGGGTGGTCAGAGCTCACTTAGAGAGGAGGAATCTCTCCATGACCAGCATTTTGGCTTCACATCAGTCCAGGTAGACCCAGGCTCTTGGGGACTCTCTTTTTTCCTTGCCACCAAGGCAGCCCTGCTTTCTACTCAGTAGAAGGGGCTTGTAGCAGCTTCTTTCCTCTTCCAGGGCAGTTGGACACAAGCTGGAAGCTCTTCCAGCATCCTCAAGTGACCCCATGCCATCAAAACTCGTGGGATCTTATTTTTCTCACTCAAGGACTAGAGTTTGGGCGAAGTTGTGCAAGAAGAAGATGCATCACGGTGAGATTATGAGATTTTTTTAAATCCCCATGGCCAACACTTCCTCCTGGAACCCCTTTTCTCTCCTTCCCTGAGCCACAACCTGTCTTTGGCACCAACACAGCAGCACAAACCATCCCTCTGCTGCCTCCATCATCATAACTCCGGCATTTCCCACATCAAGCGTGAACTTCAGGCTGACCTTCCTCGGCGTGCGAGGGGCTGTACCTGTGTCTGTGCACACACACACACCACACACACACACCCCACTCTTCTCTGAGCTTAAAAGCCATCTTTGCAAGGTCATGGTCCCCCCGTGCCACCCGCTCAGTGCCGGGGCTCCCGGCTTCAATGGCAGGAGGAGGAACCGCTTGGATTTGATGAGGAGTGATATAAGAATAGCGAGCGGCAGGCGGTGGCTGGTGGGGTGCAGATGAAAGGATCTCATTCTTCCCATGCCCGGGGTGAGCTGCCCCTTCTTTTTTATCCCAGCCATAATTGCAGGCCAGGCTGGAGATGAGTGTCACACTCCACCAAAGCTGCCGGGCCAGGACTCCCGGCTCTCCGTCAATGAGCGGGGAAGAAGGGAAAGAAGCTTTTGATGCTTCTCATCCTTCCTCTGACACTCTGGAAGAATCATTAAGGCTCCAAGGAGGGAAGGCAACACTCCAGCTTTCCCTTTGCAATGAATCTAACTGCTGTTCTGCCTTTTCCAGTGGTCACAGACCTCCTCCACCCCAACCCATCTCCCAAAAGATACTTGCTGAGCTCCAGACCCCAAACCAACATCCCCATCCCCACCCAGCCATGCCAATGGTGGTCCTTCCTGCTGCCCCCTAGCTTTTGGTGGCTTCTGCTAAAGCACCTCCCTCCTGAGGACAGGATGAAGGAGTTGGGGTTGTTCAGCATGGGGCAGGAAAGCAGCAATCCCCAGTGAGGGGATGATTCAGTCCCTCCTGATCTCCTTCTGTCCACATCCAGATCCATCGTAGTTCTGCTGGTTGGGGTTGTTCAGCCTGGAGAAGGCTCAGGGGGCATCTCAGAAGAGCTTCTCAATACCTGAAGGGGGTTACAGAAGCTTCTCAATACCTGAAGGAGGTTACAGAAAGGCGGGGGAGGACTTTTGAATAGGGTCCAGGATGGCAGGACTAGGAGTGATGGATGTAAATTGGAAGAGGGGAGATTTAGGCTGGAGAGAAGAAAGAAATTCTTTATGGTGAGGGTGCTGGAAGAGGTTGCCCAGAGAGGTTGTGGATGCCCCCTCAATCCCTGGAGGTGTTTAAGGCCAGGCTGGATGAGGCATTGAGCAACCTGGTGTGGTGGGAGGTGTACTTGCCATGGAACTAGATGATCTTGAAGGTCCCTTCCAACCCAAACCATTCTATGATTCCATACATGCCATGCTGGAGACAACCCTTTGTACCACCAAGATTTTGAACACTGGGGCAATGTGGCCTCCTAATTTCCCATGTTTTTTTTTTCAGGTGCATCTTCTGCCTTTGCTTTGGTTATTGAACATGTGAGGGGCTCAAACTTCTATCTCCAGAAGATGAAATCCAGTGATTACCCAGCATGACCCACCTGGAGAAGCCTTATCAGCAAATTGTGAAGAAACTCACCGTATCCTTTGGAGCAAGAAATTACCCTGGAGTGTAAGTTATGACTCCAGCAGCCTTATACAGGTACAAAAAATAGAACAAAAAGAATGGGGGAAAGTGGAGATTTAAATGATGGGCTGGAAAACTGAGCAGAGGACATCTTGACCTGATATTACTTTAGGTTTTACTTCTGGATGAAGGGGATGTGGCAGTGGTGTCAGGAGATGGAAGGGAAATCTCTGACACTGATGGTAACCACACTTAGGGCTGGAAGTAGGAGAATTTCAAGATGTTACTCAAAGGATATGAAGTCTGTCCACTTTGGCAGAAGGTTGAGGACACTCCAAGAGGGTGAGGGATGCTTCTAATCAGGTTCAGCTCATTGAGGATCAAGGAGGATGCCAGGTCCTGAGAGCTGGTCCAGTGGGTGATGGCTGGGACCATCCTCCCCTCAAAAGCACTGAGATTTGGGGGAAAACCAATTTTTTTGGGGTGTTTTTTGGGGTGGTGTGTGAGAAGCAGTGTCTGCCTCACTGGAGTTCCCAGAACACCCAGTTGGGGCACATCCCTGGTCCAGGGTGGCTCCTGTGGCCAGGGAGTAGGGAGCATCCCCTTGAGATCCAGCCTCCTGCTCTTTATTGGGGAAAAAAAGGGAAAATAAATTATATATCTTGTGGAAAACTATTTCATGAGGTCAGCAAAGAGGCTGGGTGCTGGGAGCAAGGTTGGTGGGAGGCTGAAGGTGAGCTGGGAGCCTGTCCCCACCGGGGACATTTTCTGCTCTGTCATCCTGAGTTTTCTGCTCCGTTCTGCCGGGCTGTTGCCAGGAAGACGACCGTGTTCTCCCAATGCCATCTAGCGTCTGCTCCAGACACATCAGACGCTTCTTTTAAGGCTTATTTATTGCAGAAACGATCTTTCGAGTCCCGGCAGGCTGCTGGGGCTGGTTGTGAGCTGGGACCTGAGCTGGTGGGGACACAAGATGAGCTTGGTTATTTTTTCCTCTTGCTTCTGTTTTGCACTGCAATCCCACCCTGAAGGGATGGAGAGTGAAGATGTGAGGAATATTCCAGGGTCACTGATGTCTTTTATCCTTCAGATAGTAGCCTGGCACCCACCTGAGGTTTAATCCCTCAGGAAAGGGATGTCATGTCCCATTGTCACCACACTGGGAGCAAGATCTCTTTGCCATTTCAAAATAACACCCACCTGCAGGGGGACAGGCATGACTCAGGAGGCTGGAAATAGGACAGAAGGACTTTGACTAGTGGGTCACCCATTTGAATGATGCTCAGGTCAGCAGCAAGGGTGAAAATGATGATTGTTTGGCCAAATGACCCAATCCAGATGTAAATGAACCCCTTTTTGTCAGTCAGCAGGAGCTAAGGGCTGGGTTGGACTCTATTAGTAGAATCACAGAACAGTTTGGGTGGAAGAGACCTTCAAGGGTCATCTTGTCCTAGCCCTGATGCCATAAGCAGGGACATCTTCAGATAAATCAACAGGCAGGGAGCAGACACTTTGGTTGCAACAAGGCTGGACCCTCACGTGGCTTTCCCAGGGATTTAATCAACATCCAGCCAGCTCTGTGTGTTTAGTTTGCTCTAATCTGTTTGGGGTTTTTAATTATCTGCAAACAAGGTGCCACCTTCTCTGGGCAGAGGGAGCAGCCTCTGTGCTGGTCTGTGCAAACATCGTTTCCCCTGTATTTATCCTGTATCCATAATGGGATTTCACCCTCCTCACCAGCATCTGCATCTGCAGCACCACCAGCAGAAGCAGCTCCTGCTGTGTCAGCCTGGGAAGCCTCTGCAACCATCCTGTGCTACAGACCTGAAGGAGGGTTTGAATATAAGGCTCTTTAATAGAATCATAGAATAGTTTGGATGGGAAGAGACCTTAAAAATCATCGAGTTCCAACCCCCCTGCCATGGCCAGGGACACCTCCCATCACACCAGGTTGCTCAATGCCTCATCCAGCCTGGCCTTAAACACCTCCAGGAATTGAGGAGACATCAACAACCTCTCTGGGCAACCTCTTCCAGTGTTTCCTCATCCTCATGGGGAAAAACTTCCTCTTGTCTCATCTAACTCTGCCCTGCTCTAGTTTCAAACCACTACCCTTGGTCCTGTGTCTAAAGCCCCCATCCAAGAGTCTTCCTCCATCTTGTAGCCCCTGGGAGGCCACTGGAAGGTTTCATAGAATGGTTTGGGTTGGAAGGGACCTTAAAGATCATCCAGTTCCAACCCCCCTGCCATAGGCAAGGACACCTCCCACCACACCAGGTTGCTCAATGCCTCATCCAGCCTGGCCTTAAACACCTCCTGGGATTGAGGGTTCATCCACAACCTCTCTGGGCAACCT
>VZTY01029639.1:233685-254802 GCA_013400935.1 Turnix velox | reverse complement strand
TGCTGGACTCTCTCAAGCAGTTGACAATAGAAGTTTGTTCTTAACCTGCTTTGTGACAATCAGTTTAAGCACAGCAGATGGGATAAATTATTGCCAGCCACCAATCCATTGGAAATGCCCTGCAATACAATGTAAGTTTGAACAAATTCCTTGTGATCTCTCCACGATTTACTGGATGTTTGGAAATGAGTGATGCACATTTCCTTTTCCTGTTTGCTCTCCTCTGACAGCTGGGTAAGGACTCAATAAAAAAGCCATTTATCCTCTTTTGTCCCCAATCTCAAGCTATAAATGAGCAACACCATAAATGAAATGTTTGACAGGGAAGATGTATGGTATCACAATAGTGACTGATCCATGTTTTTGAGAAGAAAGAATTGAAATCCATAGCTCTTGTTATGCTACTGAATACTGGGAAAAAAATGCTTAAATAAAGAATATAGAATATATCTTTTTATGGAATCATGGTTTGGGTTGGAAGGGACTTTAAAGATCATGCAGTTCCAACCCTCCTTGCCATGGGCAGGGACACCTCCCACTAGACCAGGTTGCTCAGTGCCTCATCCAGCCTGGCCTTAAACACCTCCAGGGATTGATTGAGGGGGAATCCACAGCCTCTCTGGGCAGCCTCTTCCAGTGTCTCACCACCCTCACAGGAAAGGATTTCTTTCTTATATCCAGCCTAAATCTTCCCTCTTCCACATAATCTTTTCGTCCAACCTTGGAAATGGTTCTAATCCACAGCCAGAACAAATGGAAAATAAGAGGAAGTAATAAAGAGATAATGGCAGCAAATCCAGTTTGGTGCTTTGAACACCAAGATGTTTCTTCATGATTAAAAGGAAGGATATTGATATTGAATTTGAAAAGATACTTCTGGGAAACAGAGCTAAAGACAGAGCTCCCCTCACCTTGCTGTGGACAGTCACTACGTGAAGTCAGAAGCAGTGGTGAAGAGCAGTTACCTCCAGAGGAAACTTAACTCTGTCTCTGCTAGGAACATATCTCTACACAGGTCAGACTGCCCTGTTGAGCTGCTTATCTTTGATGATGAATTTTGAAATTACACAAAATGACTTGTTCATATGAGACGCCTAGTATTTAGGCAGCTAAATTTAGGAGATGAATCACACTAAAGAGCCTCAGTAGCTGCTGTTAAAATCAACAGGTTCTGAGTGGTGCACTCCAACCTGCCCATTTTAACACCACTCCTGCCATCACCATGCGGTAACACATTGTACCAAAACCTTTAAGTACTGAGCTCTTTGAGACACTCCAGGATGCCTCTAATCCTAAGAACAGCATTCTCTCCTTATCATCTGGGATGAATTGCAGCCCAGGAAACTACTGAGGTGAGCAGTTTTACTTGCTTGTTGGAATGGTTTTCAGACAAGGAATGCCAGAAAAGTTGGTGTTTAGTCACTGAAGTCAGTAGCGATGAAGAATCCAACCTGCATTTGGAGGAATCACTCTACATACTGGATATGTGGAGCTGCTCCTATGGAACTGCTGTAGCCTCCAGCAAAACTCTACGGATAAGAAACAGCAATACACAAAATGTCTAAGAAAGAAGAGTCAGTAGCAGGCCCTCAGCAAAGAGCTACACTTCCAAGAAATAGGGAAAACATGCACTGTAGCACTCTGTCAGCTTTAGGTGGACCTCAACACCACTCAGAAAACTCCTGCTCTGCTTTTTAGTGTCTCAGGGGAGATAGGTCCAGACTGAGTGTAACATCCTTTTCAGTGAGCAAGTCCAAATTCATAGAATCATAACGTTAGAAGGGACCTTCCAAAGCCATCCAGTCCAACTCCCTGCAGTGACAGGGACATCCTGCACAAGATCAGTTTGCTCAGAGCCTCAGCAAGTCCTGCCTTGGTTATCTCCAGGTTTGATGGGGCCTCTACCACCCCTCTTGGCAACCTCTTCCAGTGTCTCATCACCCTCCTGAGGAAGAACTTCTTCCTCATGTCTCACCTAACCCTACCCTGCTCTAGTTTTCAACCACTTCCCCTCATCCTGTTCCAAACAGCCCCTCCCCAGCCTTCCTGGATCCCCTTCAGGCACTGGAAGTCCACTGGGATGTCTCCCTGCAGCCTTCTCTCCTTCTCTTACCTGAGATCACATCTGCACAGAAGATCACTAATCCCAACAGGACAGCAGGGGTTGTCATTTGTAGATGAAAAAATGTTATGAAACACTTTCTGTTCTTTCCATGTCCATCACTTCTTGACACATGAACTTTCATCACCCAGAGCTGTGTGAAATAACTGCAATTTTCCTTCAGGCACCTATTAACAGTGATGAGATGGAGATGGGAAGCACGTGATCAACCCACTCAACTTTCTGTGCACACGCCAAACCCATGATGCTACAGAATAAAACCTGCCTCAAATTTCAATATCTTCTGGAGAAGATGGTGTGAAAACTTTCGAAACAATTGTAGAGCAATAGAAGAATTAGTGACAAACAATTTGTGAGGTGTCAGCCTGACATTTGTTTCAGATAGTCCCTCAGTAATGAATTTCACAGGGAAGTTGATGTTTTCTGCCATTTGAAGTTTATGCAAAGTATAATTTTAAAGAAACTTCCCTCTACCAACAAGTCACTAATCTGTCTGTGGGAGGCAATTTTCAAGTGCTTCCCACATACAGACATAAAGATTACAGGCCTATCTCTCCCCCGGAAACCTTGAATTCCTTTTTATTTGGCACGTTTTTCTTTTTCTTGTTAAAGAAATTACAAAAGTCTGAGTAATATAGTGTTTTAAAAACAGCTTTTTAATCAGTTTACTTATGGGACTGTAAGGAGTAACAGAGGAAGGAAGCATCTCAGTCCATCTCAACCAATTGTGCTGTCTTACAAAGTTCTCTCTAAGAAGAAGCCCCCATCTGACAACTCCAGGATGACACAGAGCTGTGTGGTGCAGGTGACACACGAGAGGGAAAGGATGCCATCCAGAGGGAACTTGACAGGTTTGAGAGGTGGGACCATGCCAACATCATTAAGTTTAAAAAGGCCAAGTGAAAGGTCCTGCACCTGGATAGATACAGTCTGGGTGGAGAGTGGCTTGAGTGTAGCCCTGAAGAGAAGGATTTAAAGGTGTCAGTGGAGAAGAAACTCAACATGACTCTTGCAGCCCAAAAGTCAACTCAGTCCTGGGCAGCATCAAGAGACGTGTGGCCAGCAAGTCAAGGGAGGCAATTCTGCCCCTTTACTTGGCTCTGGTGATTCCCCAACCGGAGTTACTGTGTCCAGTTCTGGAACCCTCAACACAAGCTGCAAGCTGGAACACAGGAGGTTCCAAAGAAATATAAGAAAAACCTGGGCCCCAGTCTGGTATAGAATCAGAGAGTGATTTGGGTTGGAAGGGACCTTAAAGATCACCTAGTTCCAACTCCCCTGCCGTGGACAGGGACACCTCTCACTAGACCAGGTTGTTCAGTGCCTCATCCAGCCTGGCCTTAAACACCTCCAGGGAGGAAGGGGGCATCCACAACCTCTCTGGACAACTTGTCCCAGTGTCTCACTGTATTTCTGACATGATTTCCCAGGCAATCCCTGCCTGCCATGGTTTGACTGACAGGAGGTTATGAGCTGCTCTTGGGCCTTGCAAGGCTGTTCCCCAGCAAAGACAGGTTTCAAAGATGACTCCTGATCCTGCATTGTTGTGCCCAAAGGGTGATTTCATTATTCAGAAGTGGTGACATTTATCTATATGGGAGAGACATTGTAACTGTCACCTCGTAGAATCAAGATCGTCTTTTTAATCGAAGTGGTAATTTCAAGTACCTTACCATGTGACTAAGGTTTGACTTAAGGAAACAATGATGAACTTCACACTACCTTTATTTGCTGCTTCTCCATAAGAAATGGACTTCCCTAGAGGTGTTTAAGGCCAGGCTGGATGAGGCACTGAGCAACCTGCTCTAGTGGGAGGTGCCCTTGCCCACGGCAGGGGCATTGGAACTGCATGATCTTTAAGGTTCCTTCCAACCCAAACCATTCTATGATTCTATGATCTGCACAGCTTAAATCATACAGGACTAACAGTTGTGATTAATGACTAAGATCCTAAATCCTTCAGCTTTAGAACAGCATTAAGGCAATAGTTTATCCCCAATGAAAATTGCCTTGATATTGAGAGCATCCATAATTGTTAATATTTATTCACTGATGAGAATGTTTTAAGAGTAAATGCTGGTCAAACCCTGCAGAAATGAGAACAGTTTCATGAATATGCACTGTAAATCAAGAAAATTTTATTTACTGAAGTGACTTTGGATAATATGATTTCCCCTCTTTTGAGTATGAAGAATAAATCCAATCACCCTTTATAAAAACTCATAACTATAATTTACATCTTTCCTTTGAGTACTGACCCTGCCGAGAGGGAGGCAAAAGACAAGATTCACCTCTTAGCAAGAGCTCGCAAATAAAGAGATGTGCACCCAAATTTTCCTATGCTCCTTTCATTATAAGATTAAGGGTAAATAGAGGTTATTTTTCTTATCATAATGTTTAGTCTCTGTTTATAATCATATACATTTAAATTAAAGAGAGAAAACTGCCAATATTTCTCTTCCACTGCTGAATTTTCCAATTCTTGCCGGTGACTTGGGAAATCCGGTTTGAATTAGAGATTTACAGGTTAAGCCCCTGACATCTGTAAAGCAGAGACTAACAGCACCTTAGAAAGTTATACCTTACCTCAGCCTTCAAGAGTTTCAAAAGTTGCCAGAAAATCCTCATGACAAAGCAGAGATGCAGGAACATCTCAGCAGAAGCAGTGAACTCTGTCTCTTATTTCAAATAATGCACACAACAGATGCGAACAAGAAAAGACAGTAAATTGTCAAAAACTTTATCATAATGAGTCCTTCAGCTTGGTTTCTATGTAATAACTCAGCCACAAGCAGCCTAAGTTAATTTAAAAGATATTAGACATGCATTATTGTGACAAAAGAGGAAGAACTCAGCAACTTTTAACTTGGCAGACTGAGGAGAAAAAAGGTCTGCAGAGCGATATTTTCCATTAGCACACTGCATGTTTCCTCAGTCATAGAACGGTTTGGGTTGGAAGGGACCTTAAAGACCATCCAGTTCCATCCCTGCCATGGGCAGGGACACCTCCCACTAGACCAGGTTGCTCAGTGCCTTATCCAACCTGGCCTTAAACACCTCCAGGGAGGGGGAAATCCTTGTCCTGCCTAAACTACCTGACAACGTTCCCACACCCTGTGCTGATTTATAGGAACCAATGTGAGCCATAAGGAGAGACAGAGTGAGTAACCTCTTCCTTTTCACCTTGGCACCAGCTGTAAATATCTCACAGCAAAAATTCAGCAAACCAAAGCACAATACACTTGGAATGGCTGCTTCCTTCCTGCTCAAACAACCAAGGTCTGACTCACCTTGAATTCACTGCGACTTCTTGCTCTGAGTAAATGCCACTAAAACAAGCAGAGACTGCAGAAGGAATATTGTGTCCAGTTCTGGAGCCCTCAACATAAGAAGGACATTGAGCTGTTGGAGAGGATTCAGAGGAGGACCGTGAAGATGATGAGAGGGCTGGAGCACCTCCCTTCTATGGACAGGCCCTCTCAATCCCTGGAAGTGTTCAAGGCCAGGCTGGATGAGGCATTGAGCAACCTGGTCTAGTGGGAGGTGTCCCTGCCCATTGCAGGGGTGTTGGAACTAGATGATCTTTAAGGTCCCTTCCAACCCAAACCATTCTTTCATTCTCTGATTCTGTGAAACCGAGATCCACACCACTGTAGATGATTATTCTTTTCAGCTGGTTTCCTTCCCTAACATCCAGACTTAATTCTTTCCTGCTACAGTAGCTGCCCACCCCGAGGGGCTCACTCCTATTGACCAACACTCTGCTCAATTCTGACTCTAATTGTGAAGGCACCGCGCTGAGACGCAGCCTCCTGCTCCCCCTTCTCACATGCAACAATCTGAGAGGGTTATTAAAACAGACTCCCTTCTGATCATCTCTGTAGACATTTTAATCTTAAACTCAGTGTTTTTACATCCAAACCCCGCTTCTCACACACAGGGGGAAGGGAATTAATTGAATTGAGTGGGAGGCTGATTTGGTGGAGTCCATTGGAACTGAGCAGAAGTATATCTCATCTACTGAAAATCACTTACCCTGAATTCTAATAAAACAAGTCCATTTTTTAAACCGCTCACTTCAAAGGGAAGAAGGGGAATTGCTTGTGCTCCATCTTTCCCCACTACTGTTTCTATTATCATTTTTCTTAAAAACAAAACAGGCACCTGGGAGAGGATGATACAACTGCAGTGCATGGAGCGGAGAACGGGGATTTTTCTTCCCTGCTCATATTGCCCCTAATGTGGAATGTGAAATGCGTTTGGGTGGAGTTATAGGATGAGGATGGACTGTGAGGGTGAGAGCGAGGCCAGCACTTAACAGTACCTCATTTTCTCTCTCTGCCCATTGCCTGCATGCAATGGCCTGGGCTCACTTGCTGATTTTTCTCATGCTTCCATTCTTAAATGTAAAGGACACAGGAAGTGATAACAGTATAAGAAAGTATTTGCCTACAGCCTCTGCTCACATGTCAGTGTACAGTGGCAACTGGAGCTTCCTTCTGTTAGCAATGGGAAACCTTCCATAAACCTCAGAAGAAAGCATACTTTATTAATGTCTATAAGTATGCAAAGAGTGTCAGGAGGATGGAGCCAGGGTTTTCACAGCAACATCCAATGATAGGACAAGGGGCAATGGGTGCAAGCTGGAACACAGGAGGTTCCACAGAAATATAAGAAAAAACTTTGTCAGGGTGACGGTGAGAGAAGAGAGGCACAGACTGCCCATAGAAGGTGTGGGGTCTCCATCTCTGGAGACCTTCAAACCTCACCTGCACACCTTCCTGGGGGACCTGATCTAGGTGTTCCTGGTTTGGCAGGGGGATGGAACTGGATGAACTCATGAGGTCCCTTCCAATCCCTGATATTCTGTGATTCTGTGTAAAGAAGAGATTACAGGGTTAGTCCTGGAAGAGATGATCATGGACTAGGGGATGCTGTGTGTACGGACAGGTTTACCCACACGAACTGTCAGCATCTCTGGAGAGATTCATTAGAAATCATTATTCATTAGGAATGAATGCAAGTCAAGGACATGAGAATGTGTAGGTGACCCTCACATTCAGGAACTGCAGCAAGAACACTTGGTGGGAAGGCCAGAGACAAGAGAGAAAGACAAGCCCTAATAGAGGGTTTAGGGTTTCTAAATGTGGGTTAAGTACAGTTAACTCACATGCCTGACTATTAAGTTTGCAGGCTCAGAAAGACATCCAGTAATTAAATCCTAACCCCACCCTATACCTTTTTCAACAACGATGCAATACTATAGTACTTCAATGTAACATGGATATACAGGGAACTCAAAATCTCCTCTGCTTTCCTGGGCTAAGACCTGTATATTCACTTAAAAAATAGACTTCCAGGACTAAACAAAGTTTAAAAGAGGCTATGATTAGAAGACAGGACTGTCAAAAGGAACCGCTTTGGAGCTGTTTCCAGGAACCAGAGGTGAATGAGAGAAGACACAGGCAGGCCTGAATGCCAGCTATGTGTGATGTGACCTCTGGAGTCCCATGTTTCCATGTATTATCCTTGTTTTGTTGGAACCCATCTCTAAAACTTCCTTGGTAGCAAGGGGGAATCATGCCAGATCCAAAACTTCCTCCCCCCAGTTAAATACAAGCCTATAAAGAAAGACTGGGTACCTGTAGTCCAACTAGGAATCCTGGAAAGGAAGACCCAATTTTATGCTAAGCTTCTCAGCTCAGTTGAGAGTGAAGAGCATCAAGTGTTTAAGCAGAAAAAACTCCTCCAGGAGGAACTGAAGTTCTCTCTGGCAAGGAGTCGCAACTTGGTCCATAAATCTAGGAGCACTAGCACTGTGTTTTTCCTTACATTTAAAGCTCCCCTCACCATCACTTCTATTCAACAAGAAAACTACTGTCCTACTTTCTATTTTTAATTAATTGCTTTTATTTACCAGATTTTACATTTGTTAATCTGTTCAATATCAAATTAACCTCACCTTCAAGCTCATTAGTGAACATGCTAGAACAATCTGTCTTCAGAAAACCCTGAGAGCAGCACGCACCTTCTCCCCTATTGATCCTTCCTTGCTGCCTGCCCTTCCTTTAATAAATCAGTATATTTTCATGAGCTAAAAAGACCCGAACAAACTAGAAAATTTGTCGTATCCAATTGGTAGCTTGCCTGAGAAACAGGAAGAAGAGGGGGGTCAAAACCCCTCAAAAAGAACTTTTTTGGAAAGCTTTGGAATGTGGCTTTTTTTTTTTAAGTGCTGCTACCACCTTGCAACATTACCCAGCAAAATGTGAACTCTTCTTTAATCCTGCACATACATCTATACAAAGCATAACCCCAAACACACCCAATCCCAGTCCAGCATTAAGACCATTCTCCTTACCTGGACTCTATGTGATGGTCCTCTCCCACAGCAGGTCTCACTCAAGTCTCCTGGTGCACAGTTTCTGATGTAGATAAGGTCTGCTGAGTGTCAGTACTCCATACAAGGGACATGAAGGATGAAGGCATCACTCACTGGATTCAGCTTTAGCTATGGTCAGGTCTGGCTAGGGAAGACAAGCAGCTCCAGTGCTCTCATACCTGCAGAAGGCCCACAGCACAAGTGGGTAGACAGGGTTGCCTCACCAAAAAGCACAGGGGACCGGCAGCAAGCACATGGGGAATCATTCAACCAGGGAAAAATGGTGGTAAAGAGGACATGGAGGCAGTAAAACTGGGGAATAAATCACAGGGAAGCATCCCTGGATGGAAAACAGGAGAGTAGAAGCATAAACAGTGTGAATAATGTGTAAGTGCTGTAAAGCTGGGGCTGAGGGTGGGAGGCACTAAGAGGCAGGCAGCGTAGTAGAGAAAAGAAAAACATCTTTTTTGTTTAAGGTTCGGTGTATGAAGTCTGAACTAGATTGGAAAATTGGAAAGAAAATGTCCAGCAGATCAAGGGAGAGGATTTTGTCCCTCTATTTGGCTGGTGAGACCCCAACTGGAGTTACTGTGTCCAGTTCTGAAGCCCTCAACATAAGAAGGACATGAAGATGATCAAAAGGCTGGAGCACTTCCCCTCTGAGGACAGGCTGAAAGAGTTGGGGTTGTTCAGCCTGGAGAAGCAAAGGCTCTGGTGGAACCTCATAGTAGCTCCTCAGTACCTGAAGGGAGCTACAGAAAGGCTGGGGTTGGACTTTTGAATAGGGTTCAGGATGGCAGGACTAGGAGGAATGGATGCAAATGGAAGAGAGGGGAGATTTAGGCTGGAGCAAAGAAAGAAGTTCTTTCCTTTGAGGGTGGTGAGACACTGGAAGAGGTTTCCCAGCGAGGTTGTGGATGCCCCCTCCCTGGAGATGTTTCAGCAATCCCAGCCAAGGCTCCAGGGTGGAAGCTGGTGCCCCTCATTTGTTGCTGCTCAGGTTTCACTGACTGATTTCTCACCTTACCGAGTAGAATCGGTTTCTATTTAAATGTTAAGGAAAGTTTATGTCTTGGACAACACAAAGATGTATTGATAATAATGCTTTAGCTTCCTAAAACAAAGTAATTTGTGACCATATTGTTAACTACAATGATTTTAACAGGACATGTGATGGCAGGACTAGGAATAATGCATGCAAATTGGAAGAGGGGAGATTTAGGCTGGATGTAAGAAAGAAATCCTTTCCTGTGAGGAAGGTGAGACACTGGGAGAGGTTGCCCAGAGAGGTTGTGGATGCCCCCTTAATCCCTGAAGGTGTTCACGGCCAGGCTGGATGAGGCACCAAACAACCTGATGTAGTGGGAGGTGTCCCTGCCCATGGCAGGGGGGTTGGAACTTGATGATCATTAAGGTCCCTACCAACCCAAACCATTCTATGAGTGAGGGGGAGAGAGGTGCAGCATTTACAAGATGCAAACAGAGTCCAGCAGAACTTTTCCATTCTTTTAATGTAATGTTAGATCTGCTTTGACTCTAAAAAGCAGGGCTATATTAATAGCATTTCAGAAACTCTGTGCAAAAACTAGCCTACTTTGCAGCATGTGATCATCTGTAAGTATGACAATGCTTATCACCTTTACTTCCTCATTAGCTACAAACAGAAATAATTCAGTCTACTCCTGCAGTTCCCTTATTACAGCTTCTTACAATACACTGTAGTATTGAACAAATTTGGAAAATCAGCTTTATTTTTGGCATTTCTTTGACATCCAGATCACAGACCTGTATTAATATACATGGCAATTATGTTCTAGATATGCCACAATATTTTACTTTATTTATTACTACATTAATATGCAGATTTATGTGCATGGCTGATAAGTAGTAAATATTACCATTATCTGTCACCATAAACCAGCAAAAGCCTGGCTCATGAATCACCATTTTCTTGCCTTTCTCCTCTTCTACTACAGAGAGTTGCAAAATTCATGAGTGTTTTCTTTGACAATTATGGCCTTTACAACATAACTGGCACCTCAACGCAAAACAGAGCCTTTGCCTCAAGAAACTAAAGGTATAAATGCCAGAACAACTCCACTGTGTAAAAGCAAGCATCATTGTCACCCTGATTAACAAGGAACTAACACACCATGTCAAAAAAACATTCCTGGAACAAAAGAGCAGCCAAATCCCATTGAGGTGACAATCAGAGACTTAGAAAAAATTGGGCCTGGAGAATCCTGCTTGGGCTAGGAGCAGGAATGTCAGAAACACAACAGAAGTGGTGAGCTGGGCTAAACATTGGTATAAAATGAAGAAAAAACCCCCAAAACTTTCCCCAAGTCCATGCAGAATAAACAGCATCCCAAAGACCATCATCATTTTCCCCAGATCATTGAGGAAAAAGAAAACTAAGAATTGAAGTAACTTCAGCAAAACATTCAGCAGAGTCCGTGCAGTTGCTGTAATCCACTATTTTGGCAGAACATGACAAAACATCTAAAAAGATGCTGTTGTGATGTGTTTTTTATGTTAATTTATGTTCTTTCCCTGTATAATATCTAGCATTCATTAGTTTCTAGAAACTAAAGAGGTTCATAGGGCCATAAGATCAATGACCATCACGGCGTGCATGAGCTTAATCCTGTAACTACTCTTTATTTCCACCTACATTTAAGAAACTCAGTAGCTGAGCCTTTAGGGCTAGAACAATTCTATCAGCATTAAGTGTTTTGAAACTGAGATTTCATCACATTCTAGCTGGTATTTGACTTCTGTCCAAGCAGGCAGATTGTCTCCCCCCACCTCCCAGGAGAACGCTCCATCAGCTTTGACTCTTCTCTAACCCTTCAATCATCAGGGTGACCTTCAATCACTTAATGTCAAAACTTAATAGCAAGAGAGGAAGAGGGAATAGTATGACTCTTTTTTTCTTTTGTGAATTTAGCAAGTTGGGTCATCTAGGCAAAGGAGATCATGAAACACGCACCATAGCTAGCAGATCACCTAGCTACAAATGGGAGGAGCAGGACTGACCCCTTCAGCAGCAAGGCATAAGAACAGCCCAAATGGAAATGGACCTCCTGAGCCACTCCTGTCTACTTCTTATACTTGATAGCCACTGTAAATAAGTGATAGGAGAGAGAAATAGGCTGTAATTAGTGTTGATATTTTTATAGTGGTACCTCTATGGATAGAATGGTTTGGGTTGGAAGAGACTTTAAAGATCATGTAGTTCCAACACCCTGCCATGGGCAGGGACACCTCCCACTCGATCAGGTTGCTCAATGCCTGATCCAGCCTGGCCTTAAACACCTCCAGGGATTGAGGGGGCATCTACAACCTCTCTGGGCAACCTCTTCCAATGTCTCACCACCTTCACAGCAAAGAACTTCTTTCTTATCTCCAATCTGCATCCATTACTCCTAGGATGTGTACAGCTAAATCTTAATTGTAAGACCACATTTTGGTCAAGGAATCAGACAGCTGTATGTGCTGGAGGACAGTTTTAAAGGCACTGAGTACATTGCTTCTGCCTTCCACCTACCACTTCCTGTCCTCCCTGCAGTTTCACCAGTGCAAGATGCAAAAGTGGGCAATTGTTCAGCATCACTAAACCACTACTTATGAAAATAATGATAAAAATTTTCAGGTGATATCAGTCTGTGTCACCTTCATCAGAGTAACTAATGAAGAACACAAGTAAGGCTTAATCAGATAAGTCCTCATAAAGATCACATACATGCAGGAGGAGCCCCAAGTGTCATAGTTACTGATAACCTAACACCAGATTCTAAACACCCAGAAAGTGGATGTACAATTGCAAGTCTTTCTCACTAATGTTAAAATACTTCTGCATTGGGATTAGTAGGAATGTCACACACTTTCTGGATGTTTTAGCAGGAACTTACTTCCAGTAATAATAAAACATGTTTGATTACAGAATCACAGAGTAAGTTTAATTCTGTGCTTCTCCTATAGTTAGGGATAATAGAGGACAGCCTGCAGCTTCCTTATGTACCCTCAGACCTGCTGCTCAGAGGTCTAACTGCTTTGACTGGCCAGCACTGACTCCTGGGGGCCCTTTTTTCCCCTTCTCTGCTTCCCCCTGGAGCAGATCCAGGCAACAGGATCTTTGGAAGAGCTCCTGGGATCTCAGGAAACCAGCAAAGGGTGGCAAGGGCTGGGAGAGGGGTCAGTGTTGTGGATTGAGAGAGACAACGATCCTCTGGGCTGCAGCTTTTATCAAGGTGAGATTGCTCACAATCCTGAAGGCACTGAGCCTGCAGGAAGTTTTAGCTAAAACTCATGGGTTTGGGGAAGAGGATGATCGATTTCTGACCTCCTTGGGGGAGGTGAAAACACCGATAGATAAGGAACTGACTGGATGATTGCATCTAAAGTGTAACCTCTGTAAGGGCAATCTGATCTACTTCAAGATGTCCCAGGTTACTCCAGGGGGGTTGGGATAGATTATCTTTGAAGGTCCCTTCCACCTCAATGCATGATTGGAAGGGACCTCAAGAGACCATCTAGTCCAATCCCCCTGCCAGAGCAGGATTATTATGTGTCCAGTACAAAGAAGCTGATTACAGCAGCAAGGTAATGGTAGACATGACATTTTAAGTACAAGCAGCAAAAGAACAAATTTAGAACAAAGGTGACATCCAAACTGCTTAAATTTTGTAACTGTTCCATCTTCCTTACAGCTTGACAGGAGTGCAAAAGGAAGTGGTTGGATGTTATAGCAAGTGCAAGACATACTGACATTTCTAAAGCTACCAAACACAGGGGAAGAATAAGGAAGTCTTGTAGTAACAAAACTGGTAACTCATAAATTGGGCAGTTTAAAGCATCAGCTCTTGATCAGAGCAAGGAGCTGCTGGTGTCTCTAAGCAACAGAACAGCAGGTAAGAGGCATGCCTGACAGAGTAAGGCAGCCTCTAAAGGTTTAAAAAATACACTGAGATTTTCTAGTATAGTTAGTAGGATACACAAACATCACTTGTATTTGTGAGAACAACTAACTTCTAAGAGATTTAAATAAAATCAACTGTCTGCAAAGTCTCAACCAAATTCACAGTGCCTTATACCATTCCCATTTCAAGTGAAACATGCCTGGCCTGATCTCCATAGTGCTGCCTGATAAATTTTTAAAAAAAAATTAGAAAAACCCTTAAAAACATTGCATTTTTGAAAGAAAAAATAAAAAGCACAAAACATTTTTGAAATTAAAAAAGGCTGTCACACCTTGCAGCCCATACCTGCAGGGAAAGCTCTTGGCCACTATCTTGGCTCTGGAGGGTTGAAGTTTATGAACAGCAATTCACTACTACACATAATTTTCTCTCAGTTTCCTTTCCCTTGCATACTCTGTCCCTACATCTGGATCAACCTTTTCATCTCACCAGAAGCCTGGTTGTGGCAGGGCAGAGCAGATGTCTGCAAAAGAGGAAATCTCAGCATTCAGCAGCAGTTGCCTGGATACAAACTCCTCAATGGCAGAAATCTAGACTCGGATTTTCCAGCACAGAAAATTACTGCCTATTGTTCCAAGCATTAAACCTACTCCAAGTTTATCAAGTCCTACATCAGACCAGGACACAGGAGCGTAGTTATAATTTCCTAACAGATGCACTGAAAAAGAATTATGAGTTAGGTGACTGACAAGTATAGCACAACACTTGTTTTTTATAATAAAATAATTATTTGGTCAGCAGGTCAAGGGAGGGGATTTTGTCCCTCTACTGGCTCAGGTGAGACCCCACCAGGAGCTAATGTGTCCAGTTCTGGAGCCCTCAACATAAGGAGGACATTGAGCTGTTGAAGTGGGTCCAGAGGAGGCCATGAAGATGAGAATGAGAGGGCTGGAGCAGCTCTCTTCTGAGCACAGGCTGAAGGAGTTTGGGTTGTTCAGCCTGGAGAAGAGAAGGCTCAGAGGGAATCTCATAGTATCTTCTCAATAGCTGGAGGGGGCTACAGAAAGGCTAGGGTTCAGAGTGGCATGGCTAGGAGTAATGGATGAAAACTAGAAGAGGGGAGTTTTAGGCTGGACAAAAGAAAAAGTTCTTTAGTGTGAGGGAATTCAATGTCTCATCCATCTGGCCTTAAACACCTCCAGGAACTGAGGGGGCATCCACAACCTCTCTGGGCAACCTGTTCCCAGTGTCTCACCACTCTCACAGTAAAGAACTTCTTTCTCTGGCCAGAATCATTAAGATTTGGATGAGAACTGGGAAATCAAGGTGATCTCTGCTATATTTTCCATAAATATTAATAGGAAAACCTCTTTAAAGCAAGGGGAAAGAAAAAGCCCCTCTACTGTGAAACACAGCCCTTGCTCACAAAAAGAAATGTGGGCAAAATCAGTACGTGGGGGTTTACAATCAGACAAAGCCCAGCATGCCAAAGAGTATTTGTTGGCACCACACCATAGTTCTTTCCTATCTGAGGCTTGTCACTACTCTGAAGCTGAGCAAAGCTGGTGTCCTATCACATGCAGCAAATCTCTGCTTGTCAGGTGCAGCTGCCAACAAACCCCTCTTCTCACTTCAAAGAGCGAACTAGTCCAGAGTGATTTCGGCTGCACAACTGAAATTTTCAAAGGATGCTGAAGCTGTGAGAGGTAAGCCCAGGGCATAAGGAGCTAAAGGGGGTAAGGTCAGCCCCAAGGATCCTGGAGTATTGTTCCATGAAATACAGATGGTCAGAAATTTTACAGCAGACATTTTTCTCCCCATCAAAAAACACCAGTTCCCCGATATGTGTCACTATTGATGGGTCTTCAAACAAATCTCTTACCAGATCCTACTAGCTCACTAGATCTAGCTCTTTAGTGGGCCATCAGTGTCAATCATCCTGAACTACCCTGATGTGAAGTCTGTCCTAGTGCCAGAGGCTTTAGGCTCTCAGTCTCTCTGGCTTGTAGGGATGAGTAGTATCCTGCCAGGGAAAAATGCCTTCCACAGCAGCCTCTGCACAACTGCTAAGCTGGATGTCTCAGAACATGTTGAGAAAAAGCGAAAGTAGCTCAACATTTACATCATAAACTGGTTTTAACCAGACCTGTTTATAAAGTAACCCCCCCTGAATAATTCCAACTGATAACTCAACTCTCTGTATGCCAGTGATTTTTAAGAGATTATTTATGGAGAAAAGCAACTTAAAGCAACCTACTGACACTCCCTCGATGCTCCTTTTGTGTAACCTTCTCCCTTCTCTCCAGTTTCTTGTGCGCTTCCAGCAGCCTCCCCAGGCCCCGTCACTGTTGCCTCACAAGCCAAGCTCCTTAATTCCTGCCAGAACAAAAGAAAAGGCAGCAGAACTTGTCCTTTCCCACAGCACTGGAAGAAAGGAGTTTTGAGTTAGCAAGCCAGCTGATCGTGACCATTGGAATGTAACACTTCAGTATCATAGAATGGTTTGGGTTGGAAGGGACCTTAAAGATCATGTAATTCCAACCCCCTGCAATGGGCAGGGACACCTCCCACTAGACCAGGTTGCTCAACCCCCTCCATCCACCAGGGATTTAGGGTGAAGAAGTGACAAGTAGGAGACAGAGGTCTTCAAAGGAAGGACATCTGCATGGAGAAAGTGCAACTATGCAAGCCTCATTTCTGTATGAAATTGGGTTAAAATTAATAAAACATGCAGTACTCCTCCAATAATAACTGTGCTATTTAAAACTTCTTTTTCTTTAGAAGCTACTTAAGCCAGTCTCTTAATTTATTTCACATTCTCCTGAAATTCTTTGCTTCCCCTTGGCTGCCTGCATGTGGAACTCAAGAAAGAATGGAGATTTTAAATAGTACACACTGTAAAACTTCAGCAGAGGAAGCAAAGCAACATAACCAGCCAAATTTGTAAGAAGGAAGTCCAGTAAACTCAGAAATTACAACAGAATGTACTAAACTTGACATTTTTTACAGTGAAGCGGGAACTCAATGTCCTTTTATTAACTATCCTGAAGAAACTGAACACTCACACATGGATAGGTGCACTGTAGAGGTCTTCAAAACATGAGTGACTAAGTAATTTTAAATAAATTGTGCTAAAAGACCCCAACCAACCAGTTACAGAAATTCTCTAAAGCTTCATTACTGTGGCATGTATTTCCTCAGCAAGTTAAGAACCTCATCACTGGTTCCAGCAAGTCAATAGTGGACCAACACAATAATTTACAATAGATTATCATTCTCATCTACTGGAGTCCATCAATTAAACTGCCCAAGGCCCATTATGTAGAAAATAGTATGCCAAATCCCACTGTTTCAGAAAAATCATGCCTTTCTCCTTACCCCTTGCATGCGGCTGAGAATTGCAAGACCAGGCCACAGCTGCTCCTGAAGAGATCAAGAAGGTGAGACATTGCATGAGCAAGACTTGGTAAAACCCATCTTCAAATACAATCCTCAGCATATTCCCAACGTGAACAGGCCAGGACTGCAGGAACAGTTTGCCAAAGGATGCAAAAGAAAATCCATTCACCTCAAAAAAACTCTGAGGTTCAGTCTGTCTCAAGTCTCAGGAGTGGAATAACGTCGAACAGATTAGGAATTCCACCTCATCCAAACCTAACACCATTAAATTTTTTCAAGATTGCTCACTGTACCGTGTTTTCCTACTGGGGATGCTCATTTCTTGATACAGGACACTAGATTTGTTAATCTGCTTGCATAGAAATACAATTTTTAATTTTTTTTCCAGCATTTTCAACAGAACTTAGTATCTACACACAGAAATGACGTGGAGTAAACTTGGGTATGAAACTGCAGTGCCAGAAGTACTGCAGGCACCTGATTGCTGCTTTCATGCTGTAATATAGCATAAAAACATAAGGAAAATTACAGTGAATCAAAGGGATTTTGGGGTAAAATGGATTATAAACGTAAAAATTACAGTCTACAATTAATTGTATGAGGCGTTTTTCCTGCAGGGCAAAGGTGCCTTTTAATAATGTGTTAAATCAAGATACATCTAGAAATAGATCAAAGTGCATTCATGTAACATTGAAGTTTTGCTACAAATTCTAAGCAGGGTATTATCAGATTTTGTTTTACTTCATTATTTAGAAAAAAATTTAAAATCTACCAGCAATCATCATCTGTCAGAAAAACTAGAATAATTTGAAAATTCTGAAATAGAGTTTGGAGTCATGCCTAAAGTTCTTCTGACATAACCTGAGAACTAACATTCCATGGAGCATAAGAAGTTAATTCATCAACCTTATTTTTAGTAAAATTTTAATAAAAATGCTTTGCTTTTTCACATTCTGAAGAGCTAAAAAATACAACAGAAACTATTTACATTTTATAACAAGAAAAATGTACAAATTACTATACAAAATGCATTACCATCTCAAGAAAACAAGCTTTTGAATGTTTTACCAATTAGGATACATCACAGCTGTATTTTCTGAATAGACACCACTTTAAAGACTAGTATCAATAAATGAACAACGATTTTTTTTTTTTTAGACTGAGGTAATAAAAAACCCTTCCATGACAACGAAGTTTATTGTTCTTTTAAATTTTAGCTCAAACAAACATAACCTTGTAATAAAACTTACCAAATTTATAACAAACCAAATTCAGTACAAATTCTTCCCATCGAGGTTTTTGCCACGGGAACTTTTCAAAATGGGAAAAGTACAAAAACCTCTTCTTAAGGAAATTAGTCTGGCAAGAGTTAAGTCACAGTTCTACAACCCCCCTGTACTTGTAAATACTCAAGCACTGCAGATGTTTAAAGTTATTTCAAAGTTCTACACATGGCAATCACTGCGTGCTGATACATGTCTTAGAATGGACTCAGTTTGGCACCAGGTGAACACATGGAATGGTGAATTTCAATTCACATTTCTATTTGAGACAGGCCAGCACATTCTGATAAGCAAAAAAAGGCTGGAATGTTCTTATTTTTAATAATATGGGAGATAGGATGAAAAAAATGTAAAAAGATCAGCCCAGTCAGATGCTTAACTGCTGTTGAAGTCCATGGCAGAACAGCCACAGCAACATGCTCGGGTGCCTGAGGTGTAATAAGTTGATTCAGAAGTTTCATTAGTGGATGAGGCTGATTCTACCAGCATTTCAGACTGTGTGATCCTTGGAATACAACTTAAGTCACATTTCTGACAGAACAGGTAAGAATCTAATGTGATTTATTTAATGTGGTGAAGACCAATGTTATACCCTATGTTATACCATGATCTATAAAAATTTGATAGCTAGTTGTTGATTTGAAAGTCAGCCCAAAATACTATGTGGATACATCAGGTCTCCACACCATCTGACAGTAGCTGTAACGGAGGAAGTGACAGAAAAATGCCTCAAACTGAAAACTGACAGCTTTCATCAATGTAAAGTTTTAATCCTATTTCTAATTGGGGGGGAGAGGGGAAATACCCCATGACAATCTGTTCAAAGGAATATGAAGAAACACTATTAAAGTGCCCAAATTGTTTTTACATTCATTTGAATCTCTGAGAGGATAAAATATCCTGGTTTGGAATACAGATGGTCCACTAATGTAATGTTAAAAATCTTTGTTACTTTAACCCATGAGTATATTGTATGATTAGTAGAAAATCTTTAGCAGACAAAAAAAATGAAAGATGAAACTGCAGCAAGAGAGCATGGCAAACCTGAGAGATCTATTAGTGCATAAATTGGCTTTAAAACTAAAAAGATAGAAAGAGAGAGCTAACAAACTACAATAAAAGTTATGTCTTTAAAGCAGTAAGTTGTAACAGGGTGGGAAATGTTTAATATGCACATACGCCTGCAAAGGGGTCACTATCTTTCTGAAAATAAAGAGATGGTATTTTTCACAGCATGAGATTTATAGTAAAAAGCCATAAATTGTATTTTTTAATATTACACTTTTTCCCACCCTGGCAGAGAATAAACATGAATTTAGAAGCACAGTAGAAGTGAAAAACAAAGAAGACAGATAGAAAGCAGCAGAGAAAGACAGAAAAGGTGAATACAGAGCTACAGAAGTGTTTATTGAGCATGCTACAGAGGTAAGCAGAGTACACACAAAATGAAATTAAACAACCATCAAACCTCCCAGCTTTGTTAGAAAATTAATTTTTAATTGTGCCACTTTCAAACTATACTGAATTTTACAATTCTAAAGATGTAAAAACTCAACTAATAGAAAATATACATGACTTTTTTTTTTTACCTACATAGATAACAGAATCTATGAATCTGGAAACTAAGTACAGCAATTTTCAAAAAGTATTGGTCATTTAAACAGAATCAAGGTAACAGTTCAGCCTGACAGAGAACTGCTCTCAAAATAATTGGATCTGTAGATTCTGAGCCATGTTATAGTAAATTCAGATCAATTTCTAAATACAAAATATTTTGAAGAGATTTATTAAAACTGAATATTACAATGCAAGGTAAATTAAGACTAAAGGCACATAAACTTTGGTCCCACCTGGTTGTCAGTTTTAGAAAACTGCCACAAAAACTGCTGCAAGCATTTGCAGCAAACTTTCTTCATCACTGAAAAACACATGCACCATTCCTGAACTAGCTTGACCAGTCTGTACATGCTCAGAAATCCACAACCATATTCCATATGTCTGTTACAAACTAAAGATGGCAATATATATTGAAATGCACATAAGTCATGTCAACTTCAAAAACATCTACAAAAAATATTCAGCCACAAACAAGACATTACTTAGTGCTGACATTTATATGATACATCCCACAAGAGTGTGTACAAAAAGGTTAAGATTCCACAATGCTTTTCACATAGGGCTCAAAGTCACAGAAGTCACTTTTTGTCCTTTAAGAAATTAATATTGTATACCTTGTTAATTTTAACTAATGCCTACATTCATAACTGAATCTAGACCAGAACCATGAAATACAAAAGGCCTTTCTTAAAAAAAAACAAAAACAAAACAAAACAAAAAAGAGCACAAAGCAAAATAGTAGCAGAAATCAAACAGCATCATTTTACTCTTTTACTCTTTTGGTGTAACGCATCTTATCCAATTAAAAACAGAAAGTGACAAGTCAGCAGATAAAGAAATCAATCAAGCAGGAGAAACAAAAGCTTAACCTTTTTACACACCCCTGCCTAAACATATTTAAATTATCATGTAACAATGTGCCCCAGACAACCAAATTTCCTTTTTACTAGTTATGCAACTCCAGCAGTACTAATTTTCCTTTTTAAGGCACGTATGTCAACTAAGTTGAAAAACTGTGGTATTAACTTGAAATCTCTTAAACAAAATCATGGTTTATCTAAACAACAGTTGACCAACAGCAGCCAGTATCACTGCTTTTTAATTTTTTTATTTTTCAAACAATCAAGGAATGATAACAGCATGAAAAAAAAAATCAAAAAACCAACAGAAGACTCTGGTCCCCGCTTTCCTGAACAGTCAATAGGTGACAACATCAAACAATGCAATACACCCTCGTTTTCAATCTGCCTTTTTAAATGGTTGATTTTGAGAAAGAAACTCTCAGATGGTGATTTTCTCCAAGATTGTAATTGTGAAGATCAATCAAAGCCTGAATAGCTTCTTCTACTGTTGACATCTGAAGAAGTGCCATCTTGTGATCTCTTCTGAAAC